>SRLM01000338.1:171622-225341 GCA_015708895.1 Populus ilicifolia
TATATATATATATATATATATATATATATAAGAACAATATGTATTAATTAACTATATTAAGTAAATAATCAACCTACTTTCATACTTCTCTTAATCCATTATCAGTTATCTATATACATACAAATTTGTATTCATTGATTTATGAAAATTACAACTCGGTAATAAAATTAAAAAAAATATAAAATAGACTTGTTAAATAAGCTATTATTTATATCATTACAACACACCTAAGTTGGTGATTCGATATAAGTTTCAATAATTTACAAGTAAATATAATTTTAGAAAATCAAAAATAAATCATAACATGTACAAAACCATGTATACATAAGCATGTACAAAATTGCTTTTAAATTAAAAAATTGATAAATTTACTTACTTTATATGAAAAATCCCCAATAAAATTATTGTTATGACTAGAAAAGTCGAGAAAGAATAAGGGTAATATGGGGGTAGGGGCTGTTAGTTGTAGATTTAGAAGGGGTTTGTTTAGTTGTAAAGGGAAAGAAGGAGAAATAAAGGAGGGGAGGGTCGATGGTTAGTTTATGTATTAACTATTTTCAATAAATTTACAAATGAAATGTTTTCATGTATCAATCCATAGATAATATAGTCATTATAAATAACATGTCACTATACAGCTTTCCTAGTTTAAATCCAACTGTAATTTCATTGGTAAAAGCATCTGCAAAAAAAACATGTCACCATACTTTTTGGTATTTTAAATTTCTTTTATTTTAACTTTAATCCTCTCGGTATTTACTGACAAACTATTTTTGTCAGTAAAAACCTATGAATTTAGAGATGGAATAAAATTGGTCAGTAAATATCACTCTAAAATATCGATGAAAGTTTTCTATTAGTGATTTCATTTGTATTTGTAGATTTTCTAGTAGTGCATAGGATATCTAATGGTTTGAAATTATCACAATCTTATTATGTTAAAATTAAAAAAAAATCTAAATATATAAATAATATTGTTAAAATACATTACTAAAAGTTTAATATATGTTATGAACTATATAAGACTAGTTATAATATACTCAGTTAGCAAGCTAAGTAAATTTACCAATAATTAAGTTTTGGATCATTGAAAAGAAATAAACAGGATATGTTAATACTTGAGATACTGACACGACCAAAAGATTGTTGTCTTCTCCCAAGTGTAGGAGTATCAAAGTAATAAATAACCTGATAAAACCGGGGTTGAACCACAGGAAGATTAATTATACAAATTATAAACAACAACAATAGTAACAATAACAACAACAATAATGATAGTAGCAGTAATAATAATATTAATAATACTAGTAGTAGTAGTAAAGAAAAAAAAGAAAAAGAAGAAAAGTTGATGAGAATTTTGAGATGGAAAATTAACGTAACGAATAAACAATGATAACAAACAATGTCAAGATTAGAGGATTCACTAATGGTACGTCAAACAAATATAGTATAAACTCTTATTATTCAATTAGAAACCACACACAAAGGAGTTTCCAATCAGATTATAGATTGTTAACATGATTACATTGGTCATGTTATTCAATTAATGCTAATACTTGTAAATTTTATCAAGCATTCATGATTATAACTTATGTTAACAACAAATCAAGTTCCTTTAATAGCTTAGGTGTCGGTTATACCATACAATATGAGCTATAAAAGTGTCAAGCATTAGTTATACCAATTGTTATATAACATAAATCAAGATTAGTTATTTAGCAAGCAAAGTATTAAAGAGTGAACAAGATAACAAATATAAAACATGTTAGTATTAAACATTAAAGTCCATATTAAGTTTATAATATACTTATTCTTACACCATTAATGTAATCTTTTCACCTTGACATAATAAGCTTAGCTAGATATAATGAAAGAAAGAAAAATAGATAAACAAAATAAGAACATAAATAAGATAAGAGTTAACAAAAGAAAGGAAAGAAAAAGAAAAGTATCAACTTGATATTAATGAAAGCAAAGCATAAACATTATAAAAAATAAAAAGAAATAAAACAAGAGCATGATCTTGATCTGGAAACGAAGATGCCTAAATGCATGGCAAATGCCTCCTTTTATAGGCTAAAATTAGGAACTATTAATTTGATGACTAATTGATGAGTAGGTGGTCAACTCTTGACTTGGTAACAATCCTTATCTTCTTTTGTCTACCCAAAATTTCATTGATAACGTCAAAATTGGAACCACTTGAAACATGAAAGTTATAGGAAATTATCTTAGCTTTTTTGTGTAAGAAAGTTAGCTCATTTCAATTTCTAGAACTCTAGATATGGCCAAAATACTGAACCATGCTCGGGTTGGAGGACAGATTCGGGTTTCTTTGTTGTTGCAACAATTTGGACTTGAAAATGACCTTTTTAAATCTTGGGCTCTATATGAAAGTTGTAGGCCTATATCTTACCTTTCCATCCATATAAAGTAGACCTAAATCTGAAATTTATAGCTCTAGATATAACATAATTACTAAACAGTATTCAGGTTTGGAATGCACCGACATCTCTTTTCTAAGTATGGCCATCTCTTTATTCTTTCAATTTCAGTTTTTAAATTCATCAATCAATCCTTTCATTTATGTGATAGGCCTATATTTAAAATGAATATTTTCACAAATTAAAGGTATCATATATTATTAGATATATTATTATAAAATATGTTTTAGTTAGAGAGTTATTGATACTTCAACTGCAAAATGATGATATAAAACCATGATAAAAATACACTTTTAAGTATCAATCAGATACACTTTGACTATAGGTTACACTATATTGGGCACTTAACAATACTTGAGAGATATAAAAATAGAAATTAAATATCTTATACTAAGAATTTAAAATCTATAAATGAGTATGTTTTTAAATTTGGTAAAGTCCTATATTAAATGTCATCTAAGAAAATGTGTGTTAGAAAACTCATGATGAAATCAAAGTTTATTGATTTATATAAAGCTAGAAAGAAAGTCATGTAAAATTCCATGCTAGCCAAAACCAATATTAATAATTTGCATGTATTGCAAAATCAAGTCTATAAGTAGAAGGACATAAAATAACATATATAATGATAAGTCTAGACATGTAAATTAAAGATATAATTCTAATAAACAACATATCTTTAGTGAAATTATTTTCATTAATTAAGTAATAGTTAAACAAAAATATTATAAATTTGCTTACCAAATGTTCAACAAGAGAGTTCAAATATAGTTCATTATAGAAAATAAACTTAAAACATGTAAAGATGAAAGAATGTTGAGATGATAAACTTATCTAATTGAGTATAGATTTTAAGATCTAGATTTAAGGAGAAAACTAAAGTCATGTGTCATTCTTGATAGCAATAAAAAATAATAATTTCCTATATTTTTTTATGATGAAAAAAATGATGGTTATAGTATGACAATGATGGATTGTGCTCTAAATAATTCATATATCTTGGTTTACCTTATGGAATATTATACAATAATCTTGTTAAGAGATCACTCATACAAGTAAAAAAAATATAATTATTTTTATGATAATTTTTACATGCTAAATTCTAAAATAAATCCATAAAAGGAACTATATCATTATGATTGTTTTTATTTATATAAAAGATTGAATAATTTAAAAGGTCATCTTGATATCATAACTTGCCGTTTCTTTTTTCCATTACAATTTTGTATGTGAGTGGGTCAATTTTATTCTTGTAGAGGATTGATGGAAAAAACCAAAAAAAATTATAAAAGGTTACCGGAAAAAACCATCTATTTGTTTTTTTAGGGGTTAAAAATTTGCTTTAAAAATATCCTCCACATGTAATATTAGAGTGTTTAAAATGAATAAAAAAATTGAGCTTAAAAAACATTCAATTTAGTTGGAAAAAAAAAAGAAGCCAAAACCCAACCATAAAGCATTGTCTCACACTAATAAAATTTTATTTTCTTTTTGTCTTTTAAAGCCCATATGTCAAAGCTTTTGTTGATTTAACTCAAAAAAAATTTAAAAAAATATTATTTTTAAATTACTTTCCTCAACTTCTGATTTTTATGATTATTTCAATTTTTATCTAGAGAGAAAGAGAGTTGAATTTTTTATAATTATTTTTTTAAGTTTGCTTACTTTTAGTGTTGAAATTACATCAACATTAACTAATACTATGACTGTGTTGAATTGTGAGTTTCCAGTTTGCATTTTATATATATATATATATATAGAGAGAGAGAGAGAGAGAGAGAGAGTAAAACTGTTGTGTAATCACCGTTGTATCATTTAATCTACACTTTAAGAAGGAAGTATGATTTCGGCCTTGCTTCAAAACTCATGGCATGGATTTTAAAAAGCTTGCCAACTGTGGTATTTATTATTGGAAGATGCGTCCTTTTCCTTCTCAGAGGGCATTGGCGTCGAAAATTAGCTCGGAAAGAGCTTCTTCTAGATCTGAAAATGTTTATTTTTCCAATCATAAACTCTTGTCTTATATAATTCGTTTATATTTTTTTTTAATATTTTTTTGTTAGCACGCTAGTTTAATTCTTTCTTATATGTCTATTTTATTCCGTATAGCTTGTAATTTCATGTTTATTTTATTTTAAAAAAATGAAGTTTATTTATCTTTGAAAAGCGTTAATTTAATCCACAAAAGAAAATAATCTTCTCCATTTTCAATTTAAATAAATTAAATAATAATCAGTGAATAATAATAATTGAGAAGGGCTTCTATGATGGAGTCTTCAAAGTATTTTAACCGTCTCTTTTATCGCAGGAATCATTACAGGGAGGAGAGGATATTTGTACTGGTTCTGGTAGCACACTGAGTGGTTGTAAGGCCTCCCCAATTAAATGCCATCTTTATAAAATGGAACTACCACCTTTTCTTTTATTCATTTCTGACTCCGTTTTCGTACAAGCGATGATTTCTTTCCCTAATTACTCGAGATTAATAAGGATTTTATCTGAGCACACATAGAACTAGTATTTGTCAATCTTTGTGCATATATCATACACGTAAGGAAACTGTTTATATATTTATATATATGATGTTATAAAAAATGGCAAATAATTAACTTAAAACATAAAAGAGTAAATAGCTGTTAAATATTCTTATGTGCATTTTCATGCATCTAGCAAGAGTGCACGTTGTAGCTGATGATCACGCGCACGTGCATTTGCTGTAGCGTAGGACCCCGACACTCGGCGGGAGGCTGAAAGAATGGTACATAACGCAATTTCCATGAAATCCAAGCCTATTTGCATATTATTGGTTGATGGCAGCCGACTCACTGAAGGGATCGGCAGGATACACGTGTCGAAATCGCGCTTGTCTGTACCCTCCATAAATAACCCTCATCCCCTTCAAATCGAGCAGTCTATAATTAGGGTTGTTTATTAGAAATGATAAAAAATTCAGAAATAGCTAAGTTTATTTTTATTCGTGTGTGAAAACCGATCAGAGGAGAGACGAATTAGTTACCGGCGGTCTCTGATTCGCTTGGTGCAGGTCGGGAACTGATTCGGCGAGTTGATTGCCAGATGGCTCGACATGACTGGTTTTTATGGAAAAAGAAAAGGAAGGAAACAGTAAAAATTAAAGAATAGCGAATTGGATCCCGCCTTGCATCAACTGAATCGGAGGCCGCGGTGAAGCAGAAGCCGCCGCCAAAGAAGCTGGATCTCTAAAGCGTGTTTTTATATTTCAATCGGATCTCAGGTCTTATCTTATTATTTTTTATTTCTATAAATCTTGAATTCATTTCTTATACCTACAGAAAATAAACAACTATAGATCTTGCGTTTCTTTTGGTTGAATCAAATCAAATTGAATAAGTGTTTCTTTTAGCCTTTTAATTCTCAATATAATTTACGAATTTAGGCTAGAAAACTCTTTTCATTATTTTTTTTATTTTATTTTTGAAAAGCCAAAGCTTTGCTTAAAGCTACTAAGCTGTGAAATCTGGTTAGGAAATTAATATTATCATCTATTCTGTGAGCTGCTGGGGTTTGATTGTATTCTAGCGATTGCTTTGTGCGGTGTGATTCTCAAAATTCGTGGATGAATGGGAAACTGGGCTGAGCAACCGCTTCCATACCTGTTGCTTTCAATTCGAGCTGCTTAGTTTTTCTTTGATATACCAACTCATTCAAATCCTAGCATGGGTGGGTAAATACACGTTTTCAAACGATGCTAGTTTGTAATTTTTAGATCTAATAGATGTGGGTACAAAAAAGGAGTTAATGGCAATTTGAAAACAATGTAGAAATATTGAGTTTGAGAGATGCAATCGTTTTTAATCTTTAATCTTTTAGTTGCTAAGGTCTGAGGATGAGCCAAACAATGTTTCCGATTTTTCTTTATTGGAAATCTGCTGACTAAACAAGAATATAATAGATTTCAGTGTTTTATTCTGAGGATCACACTCTTGAGATAGTGATCTAAATGCTGAACCCCATATTGAATAAGTCCTTGAAATTAAACACCCGCAAGGACTTTGTGCTTTCTAGCTAGACCGTAAAGTTTTTACCCTTACTAATATTTGACATACGCAAGTATATGGAAAATGCTAAAAGGTTGGTGGTTAGGTGTCTGGGAGAGAGGCTGAGGAGAAAGGTTGCCAGTGAACACCTTACTCACACTACACTGTCACTCCACTTTGCCGTTCTTGTCTGTGTGTGTGCCTGCTTCAGTATCTTTGAGAATTTATTTGGGACCCACCTCCCAATAATTCCCATTTAGAAAAGTGTAGCTTTATATTGAAACCAAGCTTCAATCGCCTCTTCTGGAAATGTCCCTTTTGCTCCAAAAGTTTCCAGGGAATAAATGCTGAAGGCACCTATTGGAGAAAGCCTTTATTCCCACTTGTTGAAAACCTTGCTTGAATCATCAAAATTCCTTTATCGTTTCAATTAGTCGTTCACCATTTTAGTTCGAGGACACAATGTAGTGAAAAGCTCAAGGAAATGATATTGCACTTGTATTATGGATCTGTTCATTATATTCGCTATTTCTTGTGTGCACTTTTTGAGAACATGATATTCAGTTGTATTACGTTGATAATGGTTCTGTGAAAGGTGTAATTCGGATAGTATTGCTTGCTATCAACTGGTAGGGAAGGAATGTGAGTGGTGGTGGACTACAATTTGTGAAGTTATCTCTATGTGACTGATGTTGGTGAATACTGGAATGCCAGCAGCTTCTTACCCTGTTTTCAAATGCTAATGTGTATCTGAACTTTCAGCATTCAGTGTAACAAACATGTAATCTGCACTCAAGGGAGTTCTTTGGTTGTGAAGTGAGAAACTTAACAATTACATGTCTGAATTGTTTTTCCGCATCTCGGAGAACTTCTTGTGCCCCGCTTCGTAAGGGCATTTTGTGTAGTTGAGAGAGATTTGCTATATTTTAATTGTATTCTTAGTTGGTTCCATGATATTTGTCTTGTCAAATTTAAAAGTGATGCAGCTGGACTTCATATCAATGTTGTTAAAATCTTCAATTAACTCGTAAGAATAGTTCTTACGTTAACATGTATCTAATAGGTAAAATTGATGTAAAAAGTTAAAAATTCAGTTAAATTTGATTAAACTCAGTAAAATTAGTAAATTTAGATTAATTTTACAAGTTTTAAAGAAGTGTAAAGTTCGGTAATTTAAAATAATTTGTATGTTGGCTAATTTTTAGGATACCTGTAATTTTAATACTAAGAACTTTAAAATTTAATTTGAAGGGTGAAACTATTTTGAAATAGAACTCTCTTTTTTCCCAAAAATTAGAAGAGATAACGAAAAGAAAAGAAAAACACTTTTGAATTTTAAGATAAAGAGCGAGAGAGGATAACTAGTAGAAAAGGTAAAATAATAATAATAATAAGATTAATAATCATACACTTGTATATAAGAAAATTAAATATCTCTTAAACTCATGCGTTAAATAATAATTAATTGTAAAGAAAAACAAAAAAATGAATCTGAAATCTTTCTTCGTAACCTGAACATAAATCTCTCAAATAAAGAAAAAAAACCAACAATAATAGTGCAACAATATGTTTGAGAAGAAAACATAGATGGGAGAAGGGATGATAGTGAACTAGAGGAAAATTATCAGCAATTATCATGAAAATCTTTGTGTTCACTACTCAGACAAATCAACACTGGTTGGATGCATGATTTGAAGAATATTAACATGTCAATTTATAACAATTTCATCTCTATGATAGTTCTTCAATTTCTTATGTTTGTGTTTGGAAAAACGCCATTGCTCAATAAACTATGATTTGATGGTAAAGTTCATATATTTAAATTGATGAAGCAGCAACAGAGATATATTAAGTATGAAGCTAAAACTTGTGGCATTTTCACTGTTCATTAAATTATTATTCACTTTCTCACATTTTACTATAGGTATTGAAAATTTTCAATTGGCTCCTTGAACTCTTTTTTGCACAATTAAGCCCTTTGGAGCTCAAATTAAAACTCAATTGCATTTTTTTTGTGAGGGTTGAATTGAAAGAAAGGGGACTAAAGTGATAAAGGCAGATAAAATTGGTGGTAGGTATTTAATTTTTAAAAAAAATTTATTTATTTCCCTCATCTTTTTAAGCAATTAGGTTATTTGGTCCCTATAATTTAAAAAATATATACATATTTATACCATTTTTTTCCGGTCTTTTTGGGTAGAAAAGAGAAAAGAGGTAGCTAAATTACAATTTAAAAAAAAAAGGTTATCATTTGACAAGATTTAAGTAATTAAAACATACAATTTTATTTTTGTATCAAAAAGTTTTATACAACAAGGGAGATAAGATTTGGATTTTTTTTGTTTATCTTGAAAAAAACCTAAAAAAGAAATCTAAGTTTAGGAAAAAAAAATTGGTTGATTTTGGGTTTTTGGTTAGCTTGGAGGTCATGGTTTAATTTAACAAAGTTCATAACATGTTTTATAAGTGTTTTGACTCAAAAACAGGTTAAGAATGAATTTTTAAATTAAAAAAAAAATGGATGTTATTTTTCAAACTGCCATAGTGGCTAGATTATAGGATCTTAGAAAAAATATATTGCGGTGGATGCCATGTTATCTGACTTTTTAACTTTAAAAAAATAAAAACTCGTGTGCAAGCCCTATTTATTTGGTATAGGTACATGGCTTGTCCTCATTTTTTTTGTTTTTTAAATTAATACCCATTTTCATTTTTTTAAATAAATTAATACACCTTTCTCTATGATATTTTTTTCTTATTTAATTATTTTTTAATGAAAATTATTTTTTAACTTATTGGGTATATTTAATTCAGTGATAAGTTAGAATGACTCATTTATAATTTTTTTAATATATTTTATTTAAATTAAATATTTTTTTATAACTACTTGAATATGTGCAATCATTAATAGTATTTTTTATTTTTATTAAACAAATTTTATATGGGAGTGATCTCTGTTATAAATTGGTTTTAATATATAAATTTATTAAAGACAATCAATTAAATAACTCTTGTTGTGAGGATAAATATCTTGATTCGTCTCTTAATTTCTCCACTTATATTTTTATTTATTGCTAATGATATTTTTTCATTTATTTACACAAATAGTTCATGATTTTATTTAATTAGATGTTATATAAGTTTTTCAATTTACATTTACAAATTTTTTTAATTTAAAAAAAAACACATTGAAAAATTTTACATGTTCAATTTTTTTAGTCATGTATTGGTGTTTTCAATTTAATCCTTATTTTTATGATTTTTTTCATTAATTTTTTTTATAAAAGTTTAATTGTTTTTAATTTCATTATTCAATTCAAATTAATAATGTATTGTTTTTTCTTTAATTTTCATCCTCATTGGTTTGAATTTTTTTTTCTTTTGTTAATGTTTTGGCTCTTCTTAGTTTCCATCTCAAAGTGAAAATTTATTGTTGCCCTTTCATTTATTATTTATTTCAAGTTTAATCTTTATTTTTTAATTTTTTATTTTTAATCTAGGTTTTTTTTTGGATTTCATACCTCAACATTTTATTTTCTAGAGATAAAACTTCATGGTAATGTCATGTATAGTGCTTCAAGCTTGATAACCCGAGTCAAGGGTTAACATTTTTTTTGTCTTATTTATTTTTTTGATATCGTTGTTTAATAATATTTTTTTTAAATGACTTTGTATTTTTTTTTATAGTTTTTTTCCTATTAAATTATCTTGATATCATATCTAAAATACGAGTTTGTCAAGTTAACATAGACTAGCTTGCCTTTTAATATCAAGATTATATATCTAACATGTTGACTTAGGCTAGCCTAGCCTTTTTCTTTTTTTTTCTTCTTTTTTTTTATAGTTTTGANTTTTTTTTTTATAGTTTTGATTTTTTTTAATTTAGAACTTTTTTATACTTTTAAAAATAATTGTATTTTACTAATTTTTAATTATTATGTTTAATTTTGTAACCATATATTTTTATTCTTTTTTAATTTAATCTTTCAAAGTTGGAGCTTTTTCAACATTGAATTTCATGATTTTTTTTCAATTTTTTTTTCTATTTGTTTATCTCAATTTCATCATTTAGATTATGAATTTAATGGATTAATCTGGATTGATTTTTTTAAGATTTTTTAATTTAACATTTTTTTATGTTTTATCTTTCAAGATTAGGTTGTTTTAAAGTTGAACTTTGTAATTTTTTTTATTTTTTTCTATTAAATTGTCTTATTGCATGATTCAAGTCAATGAATTTGATTGATTTGTCTGGTTTGCTAGATGTTAATTGTTTTTTTTTAATTTATTTTTCATTCATATCATTCCTTTTATTTATTTAAATCGTTTGGTTTAACTTTTTTGTAATAATTAATCTTTTACATTGTTTATATAATTTCATAATATCTTAAATCTTAAATATATTATTATAATATATCTTTATATTTCTTTCTATGAAATCTTATATTAATAAGTTGTATCTGCATGATATATTTATAATAAAAGAAATTCAAATGTATTTAGCTATTAAATTTAACTTTCATGATAAAGAAAAGAAACAATTAAAATGAAAAAATAGCTAAGGTAAACTCTTTATGTGTGTGGAAAATCAACTTTACATTTTATTCTTTAATTAACATTAGCATTTTTTTCATAATTTATCACTTTATTTATTTTTAAATTCATTTTATTAAGTGAAGATATTATCTTTTCATTCTATAATTAAAATAACTATATAATACTAGAAAACACATATATAATATCAAATCCTTTTTTTCTTACATTTGAAATTAACTTGAAATTATAGCTAGAATGCAACATATGTAAGTGTTTCATTGTAGCATTTTGAGGAAAATCATTGTTAATTCAAATAAATTTTTTTTTTGGTCCCTTGGATTTTTATGCTTTAATCCCTAAATATTGTTTTTCTTATTATTTAGTCCTTTAACAATGCTTTGATTTGTAATTAATCTTGGATTACTTGTTTTTCATGCTTGTATACAGGGAACTCAAGATGTCGATGAAATGTTTCATCGCTCATTTAATGCATGATTTAGTGAAAAAATAATAAATAATTTTATTTATTTAATATAATTAGAAAAAGTTCAAGGATTGCATTTGAAGCTTAAAAAAAATATTGAGTTTGATGTTTTGCTAAAATCAGGGACTCATTTGAATGATTAGGGGAGCGTTTATGTCCCATTTTTATTTTGGCCCTTTTAAGTCTCTGTTTTTTTTGTCTCTCTTAACTTGATCCCTTAAAATTGTCTTTATTTAATATTTTACTTGGATAATTTTTTGGTTGCCTTGATCTTGCAATTTCAAGAGAATTTTTTAGGTTTAGGTTAATACTTGGTTTTGCTTAATACAATAAATCTTAGCTGATTTAAAATAATTAAAAGTTAAGAAAAAAAATTAAAATTAAAACAAATACAAAGACTGTGGTGAATAGATAAATGAAATAAACGGGCAGATGCAATGCACATGATGACGGGTAAAAAACGCTTATCATGTTTAGATGTTTCATGTAATGTTTTTCAGCGGTGATAAATAAGCTTCCATGATGGAATTGGAAGCAGTGCATTGAGATCTTCCGAGTGTGTTTGGCAGTATGGTAGTAGTTGTTTTTCAAATAACTTTTCGTGTTGAAATGCAATGCATGCCAATAATATTTTTTTTTATTTTTTAAAAATTATTTTTAAGATCATCACATTAAAATGATCCAAAACGTACAAAACATATTAAATTTTAACAAAAATAAAAAACATTTTATTTTATTTTTAATTTAAATTTATTTCTTATTTTTTTAGTTGTTATTTGATTTTTTTCTTGAATTTTATCTTTCAATTTTTTTTTGATGTGGAAATTGACTTCGGTTTTTTTTTGTTGCTTTCTATAAGAAAATCCTGACTTCATGACCTTAATCACGAGTTCAAAATTTTTTTTTCCTTTCTTTTGATTTTTTTGTTTTTCACTTTTTAATATTGGGTTCGTTGGAGATTGAACATTGTGATTTTATTCACTTTCATATTTATGAGGTTATTTTGATCTCCTGTCATGAGCTATAAAATTAACGGGTAGACTCGTGGTGACGTAGATTTTTTTCTATTTTTAAATGATTTTTAAAATTTTTTCTCTTTAACATTGTGTTAGTTTGAGAATTGAGATTTTTATTTTTATTTAATTTATTTTCTACAAGGTTATTTTAGTCTCATAACCATATAGCTAATATGAAAGGTTGACTCTCAAGTCGAGTTTTTTGATCTTTTTTTTTTAAAAAAAATTTATTCTTTGACAATTCATTTACTAGGAATTGAACTTTAATTTTATTTTTTTCTTTTGCTTTCTCTATAGTTATCCTATTTTCATTTAATATTTTTTTATTATCAAATAAGATCACAAGGACCTTTTAAAAATATTAGAAGGATATTTTTTCATGATATTAACAAAATATTTATTTTTTTGTTGTTAATCATTGTAATTTTTTAGTTCAATTCATTTACTATTATTAGTTTTTTTTTAAATTATATTATTAAATTGAATCAATCTAAATATTATTATTTAAAAAAAAAATCCTGCAATCACCTAAGTATTATTATTTTACATTAAGGAGATTTTAGTTCAGCATGTGCATTGTAACACCAACAATCAATTTAGTTTAATTAAAAAATATTAATTTAGTTTAAATTTTATATAATCATAAACTTTTAGAGCTGGTGAAAATAATTAAAATGCATTCAAATTAATAATAATAAAAAAAAAGAACCAACACGTGATTGAGAGATACAGCTTCGAAGGTGTCTTAAATGTATAGAGTACATGCCTGCATAGCAAGTCAACAAGAAGTAAAGATTCTGTAGCTCAATATAACATCTATAAGCACCGTATGTTTTTTTTTTTTTTACATATAATATCCACCGGCCTGACCTAGTTGCCGCATGTGTGTCTATATATATAGAGAGAGAGAGAGAGAGCTACTAGTTATTCTCTCTAGCACGGTTAAGATAATTGTTTTATAAATAAAAAAATAAATATATAAATTTTTTCAACGTATTTTTATCATAAAAAAATCTTCAATAAAAAAATTATATATATCTAATTAAATAAATAAAAATTATTTGTGGTAATAAATGTAAACAGAAGTCATTAAGTAAAGACTAAATTAAAAAAAATAAATATAAATTAAAATATTTGATTTTGTAATATATCTCATATATTTAGTTATGTTTAATAATTTTATTTACTCAAATAAATATTTTATTTGATTAAGCGATTGTACATGCTAATAAAACATAAAAAATGTTGTTAATGATAACTAAAGACTAAACTCAATAATAAAGAAATGAATGTAAATTAAAATATTTGATTTTATAATACAGACCATGTAATTGGTTGGGTCTAATAATTTTGATTATTAAAATAAATTTTTTATTTAATTAAATAATAATATATTTGGCCTGAGTTATGTAGCGTGTCAAGGTGAAAATTTATGAACACTAAAAAAGGAGTCTAGGCATCAATAACATGTTTCTTGATTAAAGAAATAGATTTTAACCATAAATTCAAAATTAACTTTATACTAGATGATATTTTTATCTAATATTGAGATAAAAATATATTAAATTTACTTGTGTTAACTGTGTTGACTAGTGAAACCCTCCGGTATAATCTTTCAAAAAATAATTCAAAACACTCAATCTCTAATTAATTCAATGTTAAAAAATAAAATAAAAAAAAAATATTTAATAAAAAAACTTAAGTATACTTGAATCTATTAACTAAACTTATGACGTAAATCATGCACATTATCAGACTTAATCATGTACATTATCAGACTTAATTATTTTTTTTAAAGATTATTTTTTATTTAATTATATAACAATAGTACGCATCTTTTTTATATAAAATATCTCTTAAAAGAAACAATACACTCCGGTGAGATTGAGATAGTAAAACAAACAAATGGGATTAAATGGTGAAATTATATTTTTTTAGTATTAATTTAATTAAAAAATAAATAAATAATTTATTTATTTTTAAATTACGAGACAAAAATGCATGAAATAATAAGAAAAAAAGACCAAATGTTATCGGTTATCTATAAAATCCATAATTTTTTTATTGTAGACTTGTCCAGGTTCAATAATTTTTTTTAAAAATTTATATTTAATGTAACTATAAAATAAAAGATTTTTTTAAAAAAGAGCCTCGCTACCAAGTTTATAACTCATCACACTTAGGTCTCTATTAAAAAAAACTTAGCTGCATGAGTTTAGCCTTGGTTTTAATTTTTTTTAAAAGGATGGATAGATTGTCATTTATTTTTTTTAGAAAAAAGAGTAGAGAACATGTAAAGCAATCAACATATTATCTACTAGTGGTGGTAGGGGCTTGTCTCTTTCTACTGCATCTGGGTTCGAGCCTTGACGTGCACACTTGTCACCCCCGCGATGCCTTACCTATCTACTGGGTTTGCAGGATATTCAGTGGGCTGTGGGGATTAGTCGTGGTGCGCGCAAGCTGGCCCGAACACCCATGTAAATAAAAAAAACATATTATCTACTAGTCTAGATTCTAAATACCATTATAATAGTTAAAAAATCAAGGTAATAAGTATTTTTTGCTTTAAATACTAGTTTTTAAGCTATGTTAACTCCAAAACACTTTATCAACATCCTTAAAATATCTAAAAATTAATTCATTAATAAAAAAATGATATAAAAAAACATAAAATTAGCTTGAGTTAAATTTATTTATTTTTATTTAGATATTTTTTTAAGTAATAATGAGATTTTAAATAATTATTATTAAACTTTTCTTGTTGCATATAATCTGTGGTCACTTAGAGCAATTATTCTTGTGGTATGAAATGGCATAAAGAATGGGTCTCTCTCATGAATATAATTCAATAATTTTTTTCTCTGGTATTGAAAATCATAATCAAGCTGCAAATAAATAAATGGAGGGACTAAATGGGTATAATTGAAGTTGGAGGAAAAATTGAAATTTTCATGAAAACTTTTAAACCAGCATTGATGACTTTTCTATGCCGATCTTTCTTCTCGTGAATTGCTCTTTAATTTTGACCTAAAAGATGCACAGGCTTCAAAAAAAGGATGATCAAGATAAAAAAAACAAGAAAGGAGAAAATTTGAATGGTAAGGTGACAACGAGATGTAAAAGATCGAGTAGTGGCGTATAAACATCCAAGTTTGCTGATAAACCCTGGGGATAAGGTGGTGGGGGAACAAATTAGCGAAAGCAGAGGCTTCTAGGTAAGCCCCCTATGAGGACCACCGACAGGCATAGGAGCTTTTAATAACGACAAAGGATCTACCTTTATAATGCACCGACAGCTAGCAAAGACATGTGATATGAAGGCTTGCAATAATTCATAAGGAAAGATGGGCAGACGCCGAGGGCAAAGAATCAAAACTAATGACTTCGATTATAGCATATAATCGTTCATGAAAAGAGACAATCGCCATCCATTGTTCGACAGCCATTTGGAAAGCTACCACAGAAATACCAGTAATTCTGTCAAATCAATGGTTTGGAATAAGAATTGTAGGAAGAGGGTGAAGACGAACTTTTGAGCCCTAGATTGAAAGAAGAGAATTTTGAAGAAATTATAGTATATAAAAATTTTCAAATTTAAATTAAAATAAAATATAAACCAGAACACCCCCGCACCACGCAAACAAAGCTTTGATTCGTATTTCAAATTATTTTCCTATCTAAAAGTTTTTTTTTTTTAAAGCATGCAAGGGCCATAGCATTGCCGAAAACACAATTGCTTGCTTACAGCTGCCCGCATTATCTTTTACAGGTGGCAATGATTGTCACGAGGGGAAATTTCTGTGAATGACCCCAGCTCTCCTGTTCCTGCACATGTACAGTGACTGTGAGGGTACTTCTCTGCCCTTTATATATTGTCCCAAGTTTCTATCCTTCTCTCTCAAGTATCAATACGTTCCCTTTTGTTTCAATATTGATTCTTTCTTTTCAATCACACTGTTTATTACAGCAAGCAGCATGGATGGTTCAAGTTTAGGCAAGTGGCTGTGTCTTATTGTTTACATACTGACATTGCTCAAGACAGAAGGAGCTAGCATTCCCATGACTATTGTCCAGACTGCTGTTGCTAGAGGAGCTGGTGAGCAGCTGTTGCTTATTACCTGGTTTAATTTGTGCTAATAAATATACAGTATATGTTATTAATTCTTTCCTAATCCGTTGTCTCTGTGATATACCTTGCAGTTTGCTTAGATGGGAGTCCACCAGGATACCACTTTGAGAAAGGATCTGGTTCTGGGATTAACAATTGGTTGGTTCACATGGAGGTTAGTTCTTCTTGTCCTTGAGCTGCTTTCTTGCCAGCTATACCATGGAGTAATAACTGAATAAACTTGATTAAATATATTAGTCAGATGCTCAATAACGATAGTTGCATGGATTTGATCTGCTCTTAACATTTCTTCTGGTGTTCCGGGGGTCAGGGAGGAGGATGGTGTGAGAGTGTTGAGTCTTGTGTTTCTCGTAGGGACACTTACAAGGGTTCATCATTGAAAATGGAGAAGACAATGGGGTTCTCTGGCATACTAGGCAGCAAGCAAGCAGCTAATCCTGGTAGGATTAAACATTTACTGGTTTTAGGTTTTGTTATCGATTTGTTTAGGAGCCATTCTTTTCAAGGTGTTCGGTAGAGTAATGAAGTAATTGAGCTCTGTTTGAATGGTTCAGATTTTTATAACTGGAATAGAATCAAAATCAGATACTGTGATGGTTCATCATTTACTGGTGATGTGGAAGCTGTTGATCCGGTAAGCTACTTGAAGCTTTGCTTGGAACTTGAACGATTTTCTTATAGGTTAAGAATTCTGAAGTTGCTGTATCTGTTTTGCTGGACCAGAAAACTAAGCTTTACTTCAGGGGAGAAAGGATTTGGCAGGCTGTCATTGATGATCTGTTGGCGAAAGGAATGAGAAATGCTCGAAATGTATTGACTCCTTTTAATGACTGCTACAACTTATTTACCTTCATTTAATCTTTTAACCTTTTGGGACTTGTAAATGACAGGCTATTCTTTCTGGATGTTCTGCTGGTGGATTGGCTGCTATTTTGCATTGTGATAGATTCCAATCTCTCCTGCCTGCAAGTGCTAGAGTAAAATGTGTTTCTGATGCTGGTTATTTTATCCATGGGTAAGCTCATATACAAAGAACCGATCGAATATATCTCCCTTTGTTCAATTGTACAACTTTTCTAAATCATCACCATCACAATCATTGTTATCGTTATTTTCTTAACAGAACAGACATCTCTGGAGGGTCTCGAATTGAATCCTTCTTCGGTCTAGTTGTTAAAACCCATGTAACTCTCTATCTTTTTATAATTGTTCTTATCTGATTCCCAGTTTCTGACCTTGTTATAATGTGATTGTACTTGAACTCGATTTCTTTTCCTTTCTTCTTGCTAACTTGTGAATATGATTTACTAGAATTGCACTTTAGTCATTGCAACATCTTTTGATTCTTTTTCTCTATCTTTTCTGCAGGGATCAGCAAAGAATTTGCCTGCATCATGCACTTCAAAAACGAGACCAGAATTGGTAAGGAAGACTATTCTGATATTGACTTAGTACTACTCTTCACCATGTCTTCTTCGGCCTCACCAATACTTGTTTTTACAGTGTTTCTTCCCACAATATGTGGCACAGACCATGCGAACGCCTCTTTTTATTATCAACTCAGCCTATGATTCCTGGCAGGTTAGCAAATTTCTGAGAATGTTATCGACAACACTCTCTTATCGTTTAACGATCCTCTTCTTTTGTTAAGTCTTTCTCATAAGAACAGGAAAAGAAAATGGACAAGAGTTGCAGCTTGATTTGTTTTGACTTTTTACATTTTTCCTTGTATTTTCTCTAATCTTCCATCCTTTTCATATTCATTCAGATAAAGAACATCCTTGCACCGACCGCTGTTGATTCCAAAAAAGAATGGAAGAACTGCAAGCTTGACTTGAAAAAGTGCTCGGCTACTCAACTCCAAACCGTGCAGAGTAATTTCCAAAACTTATGCTCCTTTATTAATGACCAAATTTGGGCGGTTTTAGGGAAGTTCTTTGTTCATGATGGGGAAGTGAAGTTCAGTTTATCAACTTGGTGGCCAACAAAAAGTTTTATTTTCAGATTACAGGACACAATTCCTAAAAGCAGTGAATACTGGACTCGGCAGCTCTTCATCAAGAGGATTGTGGATAAATTCTTGCTACGCTCACTGCCAATCTGGGTCGGTATCTACGTGGTTAGCCGATAAATCCCCCGTAGTCGGCAATGCGGTAATGACTCTGATGACTTAAACTTTCCTTCGCTGTTTTTCCACCCTATGTTGATTACTACTGCATTTTTACTGATCCTTAGTGTGTGTATGGATGGCTTTTTTAACTGCAGAAAATCGGAAAGGCAGTTGGAGATTGGTTCTACGACCGAAGTGCCTTCGAAAAAATTGATTGCCCTTACCCTTGCAACCCTACTTGCGTTCGTATTGATTCCGAATCATGAGAGCAGTCACCTAGTCTAGATTTATTGTCATTAAGAAACATGCCAATCTCATGATTTTAAGCCATACAACAAGCTGAGTAAGAGTACTTCTTCTTTGAGTTCCGTCATTATTCATGTAGTCATTATTACAAAGTGACTGAGTTCGAAATAATAAAATAAAATTATTTGAGATTTGATTTATTTTTTAGTTGTGAATAATTTTTTTTAAAATTAAGTTATTATAAATTATAAAGCATTAAATTATTTCATTTCAATAGTAGTTTATATGAATTATTGATGATTTTTTTAATTTTTATTTAGAGGTATTTATGAGTGGGTTTGTTATTTTTAAGGTGTCAGCTTTTTATTTTGCAATTGATGTAGGTTTTTTTTTAAATAACTATCTAAAAATAAAAGATAAAAGGTATAACTAATATTGATAGAAAAGTTTGAAAATCATTATAAATTGGTAAAATATCGATTTAATAATATATATGTATATTAATTTAAAATAATTTTAAAAATTAATTTAATCAAATCTTTATTTGATTTTTTTAAGTTTAAAAATATAATTTATATGTTAATTATATTTTATTTTTTAATTTTTAAAATATTTTTTAACTATTTTATATTTAATTAAATTATCGTAATTTAATTTTTAACAAATAGTTCATTATCCATTATATTTTTTTATAATTTCAATTAAATAGAATTAAATAAATGAAATAATTTGATTTGTTATTTATTCAATAATTAATTAATTTATATTTGAAGATCAGATTCATCATTATTTAATAATGTATCATAATCTTTTAAATATTACAAAAGTTATTGGAATTTTTGACAATAATTAGTTTTTCAATGTAATTAATATTTTTTTATTAATATTTTGATTTAACATCAAATAATAAATATGTTTATCATGTTAAATTATTTTTTGTTCTTTATATAATAATTATAGTTATTAACTGTTTGAATAAAATTTGAAACTCTTTTCAAATTTTATTTTATATTGATTAAGGATTTTTTAGTTATTATTTGATAATAAATAAAATATTTTCTCTAATTCATCAATAAAGATGATAATCCATTCTTCATCGTTTAAATAACTTAATATAATTCATGTTATACTTTATATTTACCCATTCATTATCTTAGTTAATATAACATTAATAAGATTAAAATATAATTTTTTTAATATAAAATAACTTAGTGGTTTCAAGTCTAAGAATTATTTATACAATTATCGTATGAACTTTTTAGTAGACATAAGTAATCACTCCATATAAAATTTTTTTGGGATTAATTTTGCATACATATACATTAATTCTAAGTATCTTTTATACCTCAACTTATGATAACAATTGTTTATTTTCATAAAGAAAAAAATATAATATATATCAATCTCTCAGACTCTAATAAATATTCAATATTCAATATTTAAGAAAGCATCTCAGACTCTAATAAATATTCAATATTCAATATTTAAGAAAGCATCAACAATGAATATTTTAGAAAGAATGTTTTGATGCAATAAAAATTTTATAATTATAATAACTTTATAATTTTCTTTATAAATTATTTTTATCTTATAAGCTTTATCTTTACTCTAAATTAATAAATTAAACATCAGATTTATTAATCCAATATTATTGAATATTAAAGATAAGTCTTTATTAATTATAATATGTATCTACATGTGACACGATTAAAAGATTAATATTTTTTTTTAAAGTATAGGAGTGTTGAAGTAATAAATAATTTGGCAAGATCGGGTTCGAACTACATACAACTTAACTATAGAATAATGATGATGACGATGATGAGTTTAAGATGAACTACATACAAGTTAACTATAGAATAATGATGATGACAATGATGAGTTTAAGATATAAGATTAATGTGAAGATTAAATAATGATAAAAAAATATCAAGGTTAGAGGATCTATTAATAATATTTCAAACAAGTATAATATAAATTCTTTTACTGCTTAACTAGAAACTACATATANAGGAGTGTTGAAGTAATAAATAATTTGGCAAGATCGGGTTCGAACTACATACAATGAGTTTAAGATATAAGATTAATGTGAAGATTAAATAATGATAAAAAAATATCAAGGTTAGAGGATCTATTAATAATATTTCAAACAAGTATAATATAAATTCTTTTACTGCTTAACTAGAAACTACATATAAAGAAGGTTTCAATCGAATTATGATGAATGATTAACATGATTATATTAGTTATCTTATTAGAATAATGTTAATACTTATAAATATTGTCAGGTATCTATAATTATAACTTATGCTAACAACAAATCAAGTTTCTTTCATAGTATAAATGTTGATTATATCATATAATTAAGCTATAAAAATGTCAAATATTTGTTGTACCAAGGGTTATATAACATAAATCTAGATTAATCATTTAACAAGTAAAGTATTAAGAGTAAACAAGATAATAAATACAAAACATGTTAGTATTAAAAATTAAAGTTCATATTAAGTTTATACTATATTTATTCTTACATCATTAATATATTCTTTTCATCTTGACATAATAAACTTAACTAAATATCATAAAAGAAAGAAATATAAATAAACAAGATAACAATATAAATAAAATATAAGTTAACTAAGTAAATGAAAGAAAATAAAAAACATAAATAAGAGATTAATGAAAGCAAAACTTAAACATTACAAAAATATAAAGAAAGAGAGTAAGAATATGATCTTGATCTAAAAATTAAGATTCCTAAATGCATGAAAAATGTCTCCTTCTATAAATCAATTTGAAACTATTGATTTGTTGACTGATTATTGAGTGGGTGACCATATCTTGACATGATAACAATCTTTATCATCTGTTTTATGAAATATCATTGTCAATATTAAAATTTGAACATATTGTCTTCATGAAAGTTTTAGGAAATTGTTCCAGCTTTCCAATAAAAAAATTGGAAATATAAAGAAAGAGAGTAAGAATATGATCTTGATCTAAAAATTAAGATTCCTAAATGCATGAAAAATGTCTCCTTCTATAAATCAATTTGAAACTATTGATTTGTTGACTGATTATTGAGTGGGTGACCATATCTTGACATGATAACAATCTTTATCATCTGTTTTATGAAATATCATTGTCAATATTAAAATTTGAACATATTGTCTTCATGAAAGTTTTAGGAAATTGTTCCAGCTTTCCAATAAAAAAATTGGTGAATTTGGACTTCTAAAATTTGAGATATGAGCTGAAAATTGAGGAGTGCCGAGGTTGTAGATAGATTCAAATTTTTTTGTTGTTACTATAATTTAAACTTGAAAATGATTTTTTAAATTTTAAACTCTTTATGAAAGTTTTAGGTTTATATCTTAGCTTTTCATCAACATAAAGCATATTTAAATCCAAGTTCTATAGTTTCAGTTGTGATCTAATAATCGAATGATATTTTAGTTTGAATTGAACCAGTATCTTTTTTTTAAACTTAACCTTCTCTTTGTTTTTTTAATTTTAGTAGTTAAATTTATCAATTCAACCCTTAATTTATGTAATAAGCCTGTATTTAAAATGAATATTTATCATAAATTAAAGGTATTTTATATTATTATATATATTATTATAAAACATGTTTTGACTATGAAGTTATTAATACTTTAAGTATAAAATAATAATATAAAATTTTGATAAAAAATATATTTTTAAATATTAATTACCATAAAAATAATAATATCATTTAGGACATTCAGTGATAGGCGAAGGTTAAATATATTTTTAAATATTAATTACCATGAAAATAATAATATCATTTAGGACATTCAGTGATAGGCGAAAGGTTCAGAGTTCTTCCCTGGGAAAGCAAAGTCCTTACTTTGACTTAGACTTACACAAATCAAGTCAAGGCGATGAAGCAAGCGAAAGGCCCATCTTATTACTTATTATAAGAGCTCTCCCTCTCCTCGAGCCTAGTTTGACTCATCAAGCTGCAATGTAAAAGTTTTCCTTTCAGCATTCCATTAGTGTTCATTGTATCATTGGCCTGTACTGGAAAATGATTTTAGGAGAGAAGTTCGTTATTTACATTTCTTATCATTAGATGAGATAGTTAGTCTGATGGTGCCAAAGACAATAGCCGATTGTCCCTGCTTGGAGTTAAGAAGGCACACGCCCTCACGATTTCAAGCAGAATATCCATACCTCAATATCCATACCTCTCTTTTAGTAGTGAATGAGATGCTTGACAATAACGCAAAAGTCAGACATAACATATAAGATGTAACACAAGGCCTTAAGTGTGGGAGGTCAACACTCTTTTTTGTCTTTTTTCCCTATATCTCCTTTGGGAAGGAGCGAAACCTTGACTAACCTTTCCCTATGGAACATAAAAAGTTTGCATTGGGAGCCCCTATCATTTTTTAAAGAAAAGCAGTTAGTTGTAATGAGGTCTCCAGAAATGATCGTGAGAGGCACGTATCCAGCTGGGGATTCGAACTCGACTCTTTCAGGGCTTCTTCATGTTATAAGATGACGGCAACCACTACCACCACTCCAAAAGGGCAACCTCCTCTATAAGATATTTTGCTTGAATACGAGAATGTAAGTGCTAACTAGTCATCAACTAGACATTTAGGTATAGTCACGTTAGTGCTTTTCTAATTGCTTTGAAGCTTTAGCTCTCGATTTGCTCGCCATAACAAGCTGAGCATCATGGTCGAACACACACTCCTTTACCTTAAGGTCAGGTACAGTTAGCCAGTCAAGAGACAAGACTTTATTAGAAAGAAGACAGTCACAGACCCGCGTTTAAGTCAGTCTCAGCGAACAAACACTCACTTAATTGAAAGCTAAATAATAAGCTTTAGAATGGTACGAAGATCGAAACCCTTCCTTCCTGCAAGTTCAAACATAAGGCAGAAAGATCAGACCCAGTTCGAGATTCCTTACGAATTAGGGTAAATCAAGGACCCTTTCTTCCTAATAAAAAAGAAAGCCCTGTTCTAGCAAACTCTGTCTTAACAGATGATTCTTTAGGGTAAATCAAGGACCCTTTCTTCCTACTAAAAAAGAAAGCCCTGTTCTAGCAAACTCTGTCTTAACAGATGATTCTTTAGATTTGGATGGAGATGCTTTTGAGGGGCTTTATTTAGCTGTATGTTACGAAGCATAGGGTCTTTCAACAACTAGAGCGGTCGTCTCAGAAGGATGTTGACATCGTTACTGATGCTCTTGGCTTTCATATGTCGCTGATTTAGCTTCCGATTGGGGAGTGTGAAGCATTGGGTTTCTGTCTTTACCTCGTAAAGTTTAAAATAATAATATAAAATTTTAATTAAAAATATATTTTTAAATATTAATTAATATAAAAATAATAATGTCACATTTAACCAACCGATTAACTACAAAGCATATTAAACCAATAATTTTTTACTTGCATTGAAGTTAATTAACATGATTAAAGAGTTGATGTCTTATCCCAAGTGCAGGAGTGTCAAAATAATAAATAACCTGGCAAGACCGGGATCGAACCATTGAGAAGTTAACTATAATAATAATAATAATAATAAGAACAACAACAGCAATAACAACGATGATGGTGGTGGTGAAGATGAGTTAAATAGGATTTTGAGATATAAGATTAATGTGAAGATTATACAATGATATAAACAAATGTCAAGGTTAGAGGAAATACTAATAGTATTAGAGATAAGTAAAATATAAATTCTTTATAAATTATCAACATGAACATATTAATTATCTTATTTACATAACACCATACTTATAAATTTTATCAATTATTCATGATGCTAACAAATCAAGTTCCTCTCATAATAACGATGTTAGCCGAAGACTATGAATGATCAAGTATTTGATGTACCAAGTATTATATAACACAAATTTAAATTAACTATTTAACAAGCAAGATATGGAGAATTAATAAGATAAAAATGATAAGACATGTTAATAACAAGTTGTTTAGGATATAAGCATTGAAATTCATATTGAGTTTATATTATACTTATCCTTTAGTGAAACCATTTCACCTTGACATAATTAACTTAGCTAGATATTATGAAGGAGAAAAACTTAAATAAACAATATAAGAACATAAACATAATATAAGTTAACTAAGTATAATAAAGGAAATAAAAAGTATGAACAAGAGATTAATGAAAACAAAACTTAAGCATTACAAAAATATAGAGAGAGACTAAGAACATGATCTTGATATGAAAAACAAAATGCTTTAATGAATGAAAAATATCTCCTTTTATAGGCTAAAATTTAGAATTATTTATTTGGTAATTGATAATTGATATAGTGACCAACTATTAATTTAGTGAACTTGGTGAACAACAACACTCAAGCATTTTGGCTGGATGAATTGACATTAATGCAATCAGAATTTGACAAAGTGTTCTTCATGAAAGTTGTTGAAAATTGTCTTTTCCTTCCACCCATCAAATTTCAAAGCATTTGGAGCACTACATATGGAGGTATGGGTAAACACTACAACACTATAGATAATTTGAAGCATTTAGTGTCTAAAATACTGAACAGTGTTGCTGGTGGACGTGGTGGATAACGCTCACGCTCTTATCTGGATACAATGTCATTTCTACCATCAGAATTCGAGCTGGTCTTTTTTCATGAAAGTTATTGGAAATTATCTTTTCCTTTCACCTACCAAATTTCACATCATTTGGCTTTCTAGAACTCCAATTATAGGTAAACCTCTGAGTAGTGTTTAGGTTGGATTGTAGGAAAGATTCTGACTTCTCTTTTGTGGCTAAAATTTGAATTTAAAAATGACAAATTTGGGTTTTTTCATAGTTATGAAAGTTATAGGCCTATTTCTTATCTTTCCAGCCATATAAATTAATCTGAAATCCAAAATTTAGTTCTAGATATGATCCAATGACTGAATAGTGAATCAATATCTCCTTTTAAGTTTAACCTTTTCTTTATCCTTTCACTTCCAATAGTTAATCACACCAATCAATCTTTTGAATTGTGAGAATACCTGCATTCGAAATGAGCATTTATTATAAATTAAAGGTATCTTATATTATCAGACTTGTTATTATAAAAAATGCTCTAGTTAAGGAGTTATTGATACTTCAAGTGTAAAATAATGATATAAAACTTTGATAAAAATACACTTTTAAGTACTAATCAACAATCACTCATGTATCAAAATTGCTATATGTAGCATTAATACTTCTATATGGATAGTTACTTAGTTAAAGGATCTTCTAGATTCTCTTTGGTAGGTATTTACTCTATCTTTACATACTTTGTTTCATTGATCTATCAAATCAAATGGAATTTCTTATGCATTTGTTTGGATCATTGATGAGATCTTAATTCTTTTGCTTATACAATGACTTCATTATTATCACAATACATGACAACTAGATCAACAATGCTAGGAACCAACTTAGTTCATTGATGAACTTTTTAATCCAAACAACTTTTTTGTTTCATCGAACGTGAAGGTGTATTTTTATTCAATTGTAGAATTAATTGTTCTCTCTTTTTTGGAACTCTTCTAACTTAAAGGCATTATGTCATGTTTTGAAATAGATCCCAACTTTTGATAATTTTCACAAGTCTTGCAGAATGCATGTAAGTCCTTGAACATGGTGGACTAGTAAAATCTATTTTGTAAGATTTTTGCATTTGTCTTTCTTGATGAGAAATGACCCCTACATTCCTTAAAATGATAAAATTTAATGACACTACTTACCTCATTGTCAGGAATGCATCTTCAAAATATTTGATCGGGATAATATTTGAATAAATAAGGGTCATCCCAATAACAATTTTTCATTTCATTCAAAAACTTTTTTTTTCTTGGTTACTTGAATGAGCTGACAAATGTCCTAAAATAAGAAAATTAACAACATTAGCAAACCAACGTATTGTAGAGATAGAAAATAAGGATTCATTAGGAAAGTAGTTATCGATTGGTGTGATGTCAAATCTCAAATCTGTTGTCAATCTTAACAAATGGTCTGTGATGATATTTTCAATGCCTTTCTTATCTTTAATTATGAAATCAAATTCATAAAGTAACAAAATCCATCGTACCAGTTTAGTTTTAGAATCTTTTTTAAAAAATGATATTTCAAAGCTGCATGATCACTAAAAACAACAACAGGTAAGCTGACAAGATAAGACCTAAATTTTTCACATACAAATACTACTGCAAGTAATTCTTTTTCAATAATGGTGTAATTCATTTGAGCACTATTTAAAGTTCTACTTGTATAGTAAATCACATAAGATTTCTTATCTTTTCTTTGTCTCAAAACAGCACCCAGGATATAATCACTAGTGTCACACATTATTTCAAAAGATAATGACCAATCAGGAGGTTGAATGATAAGAGCAAAAGTAAGCAGGTTTTTAAGTTTAACAAAGACTTTTTCACATCATTTAGTCCATTCAAAAATATTTTTCTTTGTTAGAAGGTTACACAATGACTTAGATATGACACTAAAATCTTTGATGAATCTTTTATAAAAACTAGCATGTCCTAAGAATGATCTAACATCTTTAACAGATTTTAGTGTTGGCAAGCTGACAATTAACTCGATATTAGATTTGTCAACCTCAATTCCTTTCGATGAAATAATATGACCAAGTATAATGCTGTTTGTTACCATAAAATGATATTTTTTCTAATTCAACATAAGATTTTTCTTTTCACACCCTCTCAAAACTTTTTATAAGTTAGTCAAACAATCATTAAATGAATCACTAAAAATAGAAAAATCATCCATAAAAATTTTAAGAAAATGTTCAACCATATTATTGAATATGCTAAGCATACATCTTTGAAACGTGGTTGGTGCATTACATAATCCAAAAGACATCCTTCGATATGTAAAAAGACTAAATGAACATGTGAAAGTAGTCTTCTCTTGATCTTTCTATGCAATTTCAATTTGATTATAACCTTAATAGCCATCTAGAAAATAATAAAATTCATGATCTGCAACTCTTTCTAGGATTTGATCCATGAAAGGTAAGGGGAAATGATTTTTTCTAGTAATTGAATTAAGTTTCCTATAGTCAATGCACATGTGCTAACCAATAATAGTCCTAGTTGGAATTAACTTATCTTTCTCATTTATTATCACAGTGACTTTAGACTTCTTGGGTACAACTTGGGTAGAATTTACCCATTTGCTATAAAAAATAGGATAAATGATTCTATTAACTAGAAGCTTAATGACTTTATTTCTCATTACTTTTTTCATATTAGGATTAAGCCTTAGTTGTATTTCTCTAGAAGGTTTAATATTTTCCTCTAAATGAATATTGTGTGTGCAAATCAAAGGACTAATTCCTTTTATGTCAGCTATGATCTATCATAATGCATTTTTGTGCATTTTCAGAGTTCGTAATAACTTACCTTTTTGATATGCATTAAGTTTGGAAGAAATATAATAAAAAAAGTTTCATTTTCTTTCAAAAATGGGTATTTGAGATTGAATGGTAATGACTTCAGATCAGGTTTTTGATGTAACCATATTATTCGATAGTTTCACCTATATTTACCTAATGTTTTGTTCATGTTTTATTTATATGTAAAATGCCTTGATATTCTTTGTTTTATGTTTTGAAGGCACTTTTGGATGAAAAATGCAAAAAGGAGTAAATTGAAGATAATTGACAGATTTGACGTTTAGTTGATGTTTTGTGCAAAACGTGAGTTCTAAAGATCAAAATGAAGTGATTCTAATGGAACTAAAAAGATAACATCCATACCTTTCTGGAAATGTAATGCAAGAAAAATAAAAAGAGGTAGATCATGAAAATCACATCCTTCAAAGTCAAATCTCACATTCTGCCACTGTTGACCTTTATCTATTCAAAATTCAATATCTGGAGCATAAAAAAAATGTTCCTTTATGTTCTTAAGATTTTATGTTAAAAGAGCTTAAAATCAAAAGGAGTTAAGCATTGGTGATTAAAGATGAAAAATTTATGAGCTTTGATGGAATATCTTGTTTGAAATATTATTTTTCAGAATGCTCTACTTTCTTTGATTTGAACCTTTTCTTTTACTCTCTTTTACCTCACCTTAACCTTAGCCCCATTACAACCGGAAAATAAGACCTTTTGATTCATGCATTGTTTGTAATATGTTAGTAATGAAGATGAGATTGAAAAGCAAGCTTATGGTAGAACATACTCTTTGATTGAATTTGAGAGATTTAATCACATAAACTCTAAACATATGAGTGTTAAAGTGTATATCAATGAGAAGACCTATCACTTTGGGATGCCATAGATTTCATTTAAATCCCGACAATTGATTGAATTTTGAAGTTTACATGTAAAAAAATTTATAAAGAATTATTTATTTTATTCTTTTTTATCATATTTTTATTTATAATGTTTGTACTCTTGGACATTGATGGGAGATTAAGAGATTGATCATGGTTATTTTCAATTTAATTTTATTTATCCTTTCTTGAGGACGAGCAAGAACTAAGTGTGGGGGTATTTGATGTAACCATATTATTCGATAGTTTCACCCATATTTACCTAATGTTTTGTCCATTTTTTATATGTAAAATGCCATGATATTCTTTGTTTTATGTTTTGAAGGCACTTTTGGATGAAAAATGCAAAAAGGAGTAAATTGGAGATAATTGGCAGATTTGATGTTCAGTCGATGTTTTGTGCAGAGCGTGAGTTTTAGAGATCGAAATGAAGTGATTCTAGTGGTAGTAAAAAGCTAACAACCATACCTTTCTAGAAATGTAATGTAAGAAAAATAAAAAGAGGAAGATCATGAAAATCACATCCTTCAAAGTCAAATCTCGCATTCTGCCACTGTTGACCTTTATATATTCAAAATTCAATATCTGGAGCTATAAAAGTCCAATTTATGCAAACTTAATTTTTTTGGATCCTTGACTCAAATTTTTGTAAAAGCCTAAAATTTCATCCATAAAAGATGTCAGATGAGGGAGATATGATTTTCAAAGATGACAACTGAATTGTGCCAGCAATCAGGTTTCGTGAAGAAATGAGTTCAAATTACGTTTCGAAGCTTCTAAACTATCATCAAGTTTTTATATCAGCAATTTATCTCCTCTAAGTCAGAGTTTGAAGATTTCATGCAAGACTATTTCTCGTTTTTAGGGAAAATAGTTATTGAAGTACTTAAATGTCAATTGTCAACTTAAGGGAGGACAACTTTGTAAATTAGGAAATAGTGTTTCTTAGCATATAAAAAGAAAGAGAGAGAGGAGAGAAAGGGGGCAGCAGCCAGAAGTTAAGAAACACAAATTCTCTCCTCTACAAACCCAAAAAATCATGCTCTCATTATTCTTTAAGAGTAGTTGTTCAATAGTTATGCAAGACGAAGCTCTTTTCTTGGTTGCAAGGATACAACAAATCTTCAGATTTCAAGAACCGTGAGATTTATTTTTCCTTTTATTTTCAGTTTATATTATGAATAAATATAATTGTTTTCCTATGAATATTTTCTATGATTGTTGTTGATAATTGCTAGAGCGGAACTCTAAGTTATTATTGCGAACAATTTATTGCTAAATTTGATATCAAAACCAGAGTTGTGATGTATGAACTTGTGAAGCAACTAAGCTTGATAATTACATTATTAAACTTAGGGAGAACACTCAAATATCTAGTTCTTAGGGCTGTCATTGAACTAAATCATTAATAAGGACAATGTGATTGTTTGTTGTTTAGGGTTAGTTATACGGCGAATCCGTTAATTAACCAACATTAAAAAAAGATAAAAATTCAAAATATAAATTGTAGTTTTGTTTTAAGGATCAGTTCTAATTTTCGTTGGTGGATGTGTGTTTGCAACCAAGGTTTGTTTTCTTGATAAATTTTGAGTTCAATTGATTTTGTTTGCTAGTTTAATTTCTTCCATAGTTTAGATCATTACAAATCAAAACCCCCCAATTGCATAACGTATAACATAAAAATCTGAACTGAATCTTCCTTGTGGGATCGACCCCTTGCTTGCTCTATACTATCTTGTGTGTTGTGTTTTAAGTCAGGGTAATTAATTTGTACGATCACAACATCGCAACAATACCCTTTGGAGTTTACAAACATGTTGTAAAATCCAAAAATACAAGAAAATAATTTTTGTGTTTAAGAAATCCATGCGAAAACACATTTTTAAAACTTCTAATATTTATATTTTTTTGTATAAAAAAATTCAAAAAATATTAGGGTATTGACCACATGCAGCATATAATATCGAAAGAAACAAGCATCACAAATAAACAAAAGAAGAATCGCAATAAAAACTAAACAACTGTCATATATATTCTAAGATTTATAATAAGCTACAAGCAAATTAAAAAGATCAAAGCCAACTCAACGTGCAATAGCAAGCACAAAATAAAATTGGGAGCAATCATTAAAAAAGGCCGGTTGATTTATTCTCCATCGGGTGTAAGGAAAACAAAAGGAAAATCCTTGAATCCAAAAGTTCCTAAACATGAATAGGCAAACCCTTTTTACATGGACAACAAGCTGAACTCAAAAATCATGATAGAAATAATAGGCAATGTGTTGTTTTTTCTCTAAATATAAATCATTATTATTGAGAGTGAAGAAACAGCTCCAATCGAATGCCTAAAAAAAATACAAAGGACGCTGGTGAATTCAAGTGAATTAATTCACTTGAACAGTGCTAACTTAAAAGCAAAAAAAATACATGCTGCAAGATAGAAAAAAAAAAGACCTGGGAACGGAATTGAAGAGACTGCAGCGACGTTGTTCATCTGTTTTCCCCATCGCCTGCCTCTCCTTTCTCTTCTCTTTTGTTTTTGTCACAGTGACGAAAAGATGTAATTGAACCAAAGGCTCTATAGGTCAAAGAAATGAAAACCCTCTGTTCCCCAGTTACTTGTGTTTTTACTAACTCTCTGCTCCTCGTTTTTTTTCTTTCTTTTGCTGTATTTGTTTTTTTCTTTCTTTTCTCTCTATTTCTTCTCTTATTTTTCTGCTCACCTTTTCCACTTTTTTTCCTCTCTTCTCCTCTCTTTCTTCCACTGCCGCTCTAGATCATTAAAGGGGTTTATATATAGTCTAACATATATCTATTTAGAAAGGATTCAATGCATTAATTCTAGGACGCAAATCCCTATGATTTGTAGTAAAAAAACGCAAAAGGAAACTGCAATATTCTAATTTTGTGGTGGTGCTTTACATCGGATTTCTTTCTAAGTTTGGAGGATGGTGTGGCTCTTTTCTTTCTTTCCATAAGGCCAACTGCTCCTTTTAAAATGAGACAACAAAAACATGGTCTTTAGCTCCAACAATCAGACGTGATGAAAAAGGAAAACAAAAAGGGAAAGAAATCAGATGCAGGGTGCAGTTGCAAAGTCTTATTTTCCTTATTCGGTGTGGTAAAAATCCTTCCATTTATGATGATCCAGCCCCCCTCTCCAGTTTTCCATATCCTTCTTCAATTAAATCCCTCATTTTAACACTTTTTGATTAAGTCCTTGGTCAAAAAAAAAAAATCCTTCGAATCAGTCCTTTGAACTTGGGCTATATCCTTCCCGCGATAAAATTTCTACCATCACGTTAGATATTCAAAATAGGAATATCTTGAACTTCTGATAATGAAATCAAGTAATTCAAGAACCAAAATTCATTCATGCGTGTAGGATTACAGCTTTGATAGGGATTTAAGGCGAGATATAATCGTTTTATAGGATAGAATCGGGTCGCGATCTGGTTGGTCAAAAAGGATCTCCTGATCTGATTCAAAAAACTGACGAATGCTGAGTATCTCTATATGACTGGAAGTGCCCTATGAATGAACCAGAAAAATCTTGATGGCAGCAAAAAAAATTTTTGGTGCAAAACTTGGGTCAAAATCCTAGTCATGGCAAAATTCTCCATTTTCACATCAAAGATTTAAACGTGTAGAGCTTGAGCTTCTGATATTGAAATCAAGTGAGTCAAAAACCAAAATTCATTTATGTGTGTAGGATTACAACTTTGATAGGGATTTAAGGCGAGATATAATCATTTTATAGGACACAATCGGGCTGCGATCTTGTTGGTCAAAAAGGGTCTCCTGATCTGGTTCAAAAACTAACAAATACCGAGCATCCCGATATGACTGGGAGTACCTTAAGAATGAACCAGAAAAATTATGATGGCAGCATAATTTTTTTTGGTACAAAACTTGGGTCAGAATTCTGCTCGTGGTAGAATTCTCTATTTTCACGTTAAATATTTAAACGTGCAGAGCTTGAGCTTCTAATATCAAAATCCATCGATTTGAAAGCCTGAATTCATCTATGCATCCGGCACTATGGTTTTCAAGGGGAATCAAGGCGAGATATAATTGTTTTACATGATAGAATCAGCCCACAATCTGGTTGGTTAAAAAGGGTCTCCCGATCTAAATTCAAGAAACTGACAATGCCAAACATCCTCGATTGAGAGCCTGCCATAAGAACAATGAGCCCTAGGACCCAATAAAGGTGTAGGTCCATTCTTCAACATGTCATGAGTGATAGAATATAGTTCGGATGGTCAGATATTGCATAAACCCAAGTCAGAATCAGTGTCTAAGTTGGAACAAAAAAATTACGGCAGCAGTAGAACTATGTTTTCTAGTGCCACTTTCAAGGGATTTAAACCTTACAACCCATGTAAAGGAGGAATGAATTTAGCATTAGAAAGAATCCTAATAAGCCTAAGAATCCTGACAATTTCAGTAGTAGGAAGGATAAAGAGAGTAGGAGATGGCTGAAACAGGGTTTGAAAAAAACATTTCTTTCTTAGTTTTTATCAATTTCTTAGCAAATATGAACTAAACTTCTGCCTTCAATTTAAAAGAGATGTCTCCAGTAGCACGTATGGCTTAAAAATGGATAACAACAAACAAGATAAGAAATATAAAACATGTTAGTATCAAACATTAATGTTTATATTAAGTTTACACTATACTTATTCTTACACCATTAGTATAACCTTTTTACCTTGACATAATAAACTTAGCTAAACATAATGAAAGAAAAAAAATAAACAAAATATAAACATAAGTAAGATAAAAAGTTAACTAATTAAAGGAAAGGCAATGAAAGGCATAAACTTGATACTAATGAAAACAAAACCTAAACATTATAAAAATACAAAGAGAGAAAGGAATGACATGATCTTGATTTAGAGACCAAGATGCCTAAATGCATGGCAAATGCCTCCTTTTAAGGTGAAAATTAGAAAATATTGATTTGATGATTATTTGAAGAGTGGGTGACCAGCTCTTGACTCGGTGACAATCCTTATCTTTTATTTTCTGCCTAACATGTCACTGATAACATCATAAATATAAGTCAAACACTAAACAGTATGCGAGCTATAAGATAGATTCAGACTTTTTTTTTGTTTCTACAATTTAGACTTGAAAATGACATTTTTAAATCTTGGACTCTATTTAAAAGTTATAGGCCTATATCTTACCTTTCATCCATATAAAGTAGACCTAAATACGAGATCTATAGCTCCAAATATGAACTAATTAGTAAATAGTGTTTCGATTTGGACTACACTGACATCTCTTTTCTAAGTTTAGTCATCTCCTTGTTCTTTCAATTTTAGTTCTTAAATTCATCAATCAATCCTTTCAATTATGTGATAGGCTTGTATTTAAAATGAACATTTACTATAAATTAAAGTTATCTTATATTATTAGATATGTTATTATAAAACATGCTTTAGTTAAGGAGTTATTGATACTTCAAGTGCAAAATATGATATAAAACCTTAATAAAAATACACTTTTAAGTACCAATCACACCCCTCAACCAGCTTATTACTAGTCCATAATAATCAAAGCATTAAAATAGAAAAACAATTTGTAAATTCTACAAAGCAAGGTATTCATCATTCAACCTCCATTAATCTATCCAGATAAAGAAACTCTAATTAAATTTATATATCTACTTAATACCTCTTAAAAAAAAATTAATAAACCTTCCTTTTATGCTCAATATATCAACATATAGTTTTGAGGCTTTCCTTGAAAGAAAGCAAAATTCTTGTTCTAATGTTTAAGGTTAACTTTCTTAGGTTGAGATTTTTTTCTTCTTATATATATATATATATATGTAACTTAAAACACAATGCATCTTTCACCCATGTAACGAGCTTTTAGCTAATGACTGCCAAACTAGTTGGTCTTAGGGCATTAGGTGTTTAGACACCCCTGCGAGCTTAGTAACTTGGGTAGCCGATACTGATACGTAGATAGTGCAATGTTTGATTTTCTTAAGCTTTTCTCCTTAACCCATTTAACAGGTGTTGGGCTAATAGCTCCCAAGTTAGTTGACTTTAGAGTATTAGGTGTTAAAACACCCCTTCAGGCTTAATTGCTTAGGTTAGGGAGGCTACGAAACCAAACTTATCTACAGTTTTATTATCATCATTTTTTTTGCATTTTTTTCAATTTATATACTATCCCTTTCTTTTAGTTGTTACCTTTAACAAAAGAACATAAATAATATAATAATCTAATGTGCAACCCACAATCATATGTTAGAGTGTGTGTTTGAAAATTAAGGTTTAAGAATACATGTTAAATGAGTATATGAGCAGAATTAAGTGATAATAATACGAGAGTTTGTAAACCTGAATATTTCAAGAAGTATTATGATAGACCTTGTTTAGAATGGTTACTAAGATGCGTCTTAAGAGTTATTTTAACAAAAGAGCTCCTTTACTTTGCCATTCTAGTAACAACAATTTTACACATGTTTTATGAAATTATAAACATAGTTAATTTCTTTTTTGTCAACTACTACCCTTTCCCCCCAACCAAAACGAGACATTGTCCTCAATGTCCTAAAGTAGAAAGATAGAGTATAGAAGACATCGCCTGAAATAACAAACACTGACAAACTGAAACACATTTGAACAAATATAAGAAACAATAAAACACAAATATTATGTTATTAATAAAACCAAAAAACACAAGTTTTTACAATCTAATACTCAAATCACAGTTGTAATTGTGGCTCACATCTTCTTTTGGTTTTATGTCCATGAACAACTTAAACACCCTTTATGGGTTGGGGATAGGCTTCCCATGCAGTTTTATTATAAACATGGAAACAAGGTATTTTTTAGTCAGATTTCCAAGACTATGTTGAGAATGTTCTTTATGGAATAATGACTATAAATCGAGAATTGCACGATGCACATCTCCACTAAGATGCGTCTCAAGAGTTAATAGAAAATTATCTAAAGACCCCTTACTCGGCCATCCTTAATGAATAACATTTTATCTTCATGATTTACAGATACCATTTCTAAAGAATGATATTGTGTATTGCAAGTCCGTATGACACATCAATGACAAACTTTCAATCATTTTGCTTGATGTTTTTTTGCAAAAGTGTTTTTACTTGTTCCAGGCATGTGTGAAATGAAAGAATTGGAAGACTCATAAGATAATCGAACCTTTACTTCAATTAACTAGCGAATCTCTTCATAAATTCCATGGTTCATTAACAACTTCAATCTTGCACACCTAGCTCGATAAATTTTTATAATCATATTTTAAAGCAAAGTGAGAAAATACATTTTTAATTTTTCAAGAGTGATGTCCATTTTTTAAAATGAGAAGTGGAAAAGAGATGCAAAGAGAAGAGAATGAACAAGGAAATGAACAAATACATACATAGATATCAGTTATCATAAGAAACTAAAAGAACCGACTTAAGAGTCATGAAGTATCGTTATTCGCCATTTAACTAGGGTAAAAGAGACTAGTAAACTAATCAACCTTTATCTATAAGATCATTTAAAACAGTTGATTTATTTTCACTAGGAAAATTATCAAAGTAAGCTTTTAAACAATGTCCATTTATCTTAAAAACATTGTCATTCTTTGGATTCTTAATATCAAAGGCCCTACAAAGATACACATGTTTTTCAATAAATGGACTACTCTATCTTGATCTTAGTTCTCTAAGGAATAAATGAAGTCGAGAATTATAAAACAAAATTTTTTGACTAGCATAAACTTTTTAACAATTTTCACAAGTTTTGTAGAATGCGTACATGTCATTGAACATGGTGGGGCAATAAAATCTATTTTAAAAATTTTTGCAGCTATCATTTTTATGAGAAATGATTCTCACATGCTTCAGAATGACAAATTTTAATGACACTATTTACCTTATTGTCAGGAATGCATCTTTGAAATATTTGATCAGAATAATATTTGAATAAGTTAGGGTCATCACAATAAAAGTTTTGCACGACGCTTAAAAATTTTCTTTTGTCTTTTGTACTTTAATGAGCTGGCAAAAATCCTGAAGTAAAAAAATTGAGATTTTTATCATACCAAGGCATTGGACTAAGAGAAAGTAAGGATTCGTAAGGAAAATAATCATTGATTGGTGTGATGTCAAATGTCGAATCTGTTGTCACTTTTAATAAAAGATCCATATCAACATTTTCAATGTGTTTTTCATCCGTGATTTCTTCCTGAGCATTAATCATTTGCAAATCTTCATATTCATCCAACTCTTTTTTACTTAAAGTAGATTCAAGTTGATCATAAACTAATTCCTCAATATGATCTACTTCTTGTAATTCATTATCATCTCCAAGTTGTTTGTAAATTTGAAAATATTCATCTCCAATGTCATGTTTCCCAATGATAACTTTATCACTCCATTTCTACAATTAATTAATGCATTAGAAGTTGCAAGAAATAAACATTCTAAAATAACAGGAAATGAATTATATGCTTCAACAGGTTGTGTGTCTAAGACAATAAAATCTACAAGATAAATGAATTTATCAACTTGTACCAACACATCCTCGACTATTTCTTTATACACTTTTATAGATCTATCTGCAAGTAAAAGAGTTGTAGAAGTTGGTTTTAACTCACCGAGATTGAGACTTTAAAAAACTAAATATGAAAGTAAATTCACACTAGCTCCAAGATCAAGTAAGACTCTTTCAATTTTATGTTTGCTAATAAAGTAAGAAATTATAGGACAACTAGGGTCTTTATATTTTAAAGCATTATTATTCCGAAGAATGACACTTGTTTGACTAAAAAGGCTTTCTTTTTTACATTCAGTTTCCTCTTCACAATGCATAGATCTTTTAAAAATTTAGCATAGGAAGGAACTTGTTTAATAGCATCTAACAAAGGTATATTGATTCGTACCTATTTGAAAGTTTTAAAGATTTTAGAGTTGTGATTGAGTTTCCTTTCTTTGGTCATGGCATGAGGAAATAGAAGTGCTAGCAGGGAATCAGTCTTTTCTTTGCAATTTTCAGATTCAACCTTTCCTTACCCTTAAAGATTGACTCATCATCTTTCTCACAAGGTTTAAGAGTAGATTTTTCAATAACCTTACCACTGTGAAGAGTAGTGACTGATTTGACTTGATCCGTGAGTTGGCTTCTAGAAATACTTGCATTTGCATTGTATTGCCCTTTGAGATTTTACTGTGGTTGAGATGGACACTTACCTTTTTCTTGAAAACTGAGAGTAGATGTGAATTTTGCAAGAGCAGCTTTTGGATCTACTACGGTTTGAGCATTTTGAGTGTTGATTGTCTCCTACTTTTCAATGAATGCATGCAATGTTTCCTCAAGATTTCTTCTAGGAGGTGGAGAATAAGAAGGTGCATATCCATAAAAATTTTGGAAATTATGGTTTGCTTGAAATAGTGACTATGAAGTTTGTGCATTATTGTTACCACTCTTCCAACGTAAATTTAGGTGATTTCTCCAACCAGGGTTGTATGTTTGCGAGTATAGGTTATGGTTGGCACTTTGGAAACTATTTAAAGTATAGGCTTGTTCATAGAAACATTCCTTAAAAGAAGACAAGGTTGGATAGTTATTGGTTGAGTGTTTATTTATTTTACTTATTTGACACACAATGTTTTCAACATATTTTAATTAACCACTCTTTTTTAATTCAAGTGCATCGACTTTTCTAGCTAAAGATGCAAACTTAGCTTGAAGGTCATAATCTTCCCTAAAGTTATACATACCTTTACTAGATGTATGAGGTTGAGTTTTACTTGGTGTCTTATAAGTACCTGCGGTGTCCTAATTTTGAGCATTTTCAACTAACAAGTCTAAGTACTCCATTGCTTTACTAGGGTCTTTATCTTCAAAAGTTCCATTACACATCAATTTAACTATTTGCCTATCTCTAGGTGTTAATCCTTCATAAAAATATAAAACTAACCTCCATGTTTCAAAACCATGATGAGGGCAAGTATTAAGCAAGTCTCGATACCTATCTCAACATTGGTAAAATGTTTCTCGTGGTTTTTGAGTGAAAGTGGTGATTTATCTTTTGAAAGAGTTTTTGTTCTGTGAAATGGGAAAAACTTCTTTAAAAACTGTTGTTGCACTTCATCCAAGCATGAATAGATCCTGGTCTTAAATTTTATAGCCATGTTGTAGCTTTATCTTTTAATAAAAAAGGAAAAAGCTTTAATTTGATGGTGTTCATACTACAATTTGAGTCATTATAGGTGTTCCATCTCAAATTCTGTTAAATGCAAGTATGGATTTTTGAAATCTAAGCCATGAAAAGAAGGTAAAAGTTAAATAATGTCTGTCTTAAATTTAAAATGAGATGCATTAAGAGGAAAAACTATGCATGATGGTGCACTTGTTTTTGTGGGATTCATATAGTCTCTAAGGGTTCTAACACGATTATTCTTATTATTCTCATTATGAAGTGATTGATTATCTTCTTCGGCTATGTTTTCTAAAAATGATAAGGATACCCTATAAAGTTTACCATTTAATATACGTGACCACACTCTTATGCACGTATAGGAATAAAATAAAGGAAGAAGAAAAAAAAAAGAAGAAACAAGAGAAAAGAAACAAAGTTATATAAAAGAAAAGTGAAAAGAAAAAATAAAATAAAATACTATAATTTATACAGGAACTTACCTCCCTAGTAATGACGCTAAAAACTTGACATGACCAAAAGATTGATGTCTTCTCCTAAATGTAGGAGTGTCCAAGTAATAAATAACCCAACAAGATTAGGGTCGAACCATAGCAAAGTTAATTATATAAATTATAGATAACACTAATACAACAACAATAATAGTAACAATAACAACAACAATAAGAACAATAACAATAACAACAATAAAAACAACAACAATAATAAAAAACAAAAAAGTTGATGAGAACTTTGAGATGAAAGATTAATGTAAGGATTAAACAATGATAACAATAAATGTCAAAGGTTAGAGGATCCATTAATAGTATGTCAAACAAGTATAGTATAAACTCTTATTACTCAAATGAAAACCACACACATAGGAGGTTCCAATTAGATTATAAATTGTTAACATGATTACATTAGTTATCTTTTTTGAATAATGCTAATACTTGTAAATATTGTCAGGCATTCATGCTTATAACTTATGTTAACAACAAATTAAGTTCCTTTCATAGCTTAGGTATCGGTTATACCATATGGTATGGGCTATGAAAGTGTCAAGCATTTGTTATACCAACTGTTATATAGCATAAATCTAGATTAGTCATTTAACAAGTAAAGCATTAAAGAGTGAACAAGATTACAAATATAAAACATGTTAGTATCAAACATTGAAGTCCATGTTGAGTTTACACCATATTTATTCTTATACCATTAGTGTAACCTTTTTACCTTGACATAATAAACTTAACTAAACATAATAGAAAAAGAAAAATAAATAAATAAAATAAGAATATATATAAGATAAAAGTTAACTAAGTAAAGGAAAGGAAATGAAAAACATAAACAAGATATTAATGAAAGCAAAACATAAACATTACAAAAAATACAAAGAGAGAAAATAAGAACATGATCTTGATCTGGAGACTAATATCCCTAAATGTATGGGAAATGCCTCCTTTTATAGGCCAAAATTAAAAACTATTGATTTGATGACTAATTGATGAGTGGGTGGCCAACTCTTGACTTGGTGACAATCCTTATCTTCTCTTGTCTGCCTAAAACATCATTGATAACATCATAATTGGAACTACTTGAACATGAAAGTTGTAGGAAATTGTTTAGTCTTTCTAGGAAAAAAATTGGAGGTCATTTAGACTTCTAAAACTCCAGATATGGGCCAAACACTAAATAGTGTATGGGCTATAGAATAGATTTAGACTTCTTTGTTGTAGCTATAATTTGGATTTGAAAATGGTCTTTTTAAATCTTGGGCTTTATATGAATGTTATACGCATATGTCTTACCTCTCCATCCATATAAAGTAGACCTAAGTTGAAAATCTACAGCTCTAGATATGACCCAATTACCGAATAGTGTTCTAGTTTGGACTCCACCAACATTTCTTTTCTAAGTTTGGCCATCTCTTTGTCCTTTTAATTTCAATTCTTAAATTTATCAATTAATCCTTTTATTTATGTGATAGGACTGCATTTAAAATGAACATTTACTACAAATTAAATATATCTTATATTATTAGCTATGTTATTATAAAACATGTTATAGTTAAGGAGTTATTGATATTTTAAGTGCAAAATAATGATATAAAATCTTGATAAAAATGCAATTTTAAGTACTAATCAATAAGCTTATTTATGGAGACATTCCTTAAAAGAAGGCAACGTTGGATAATTATTGGTTCAATGTTTATTGGTTTCATAGATTTGACATATAATGCTCTCAACAAATTTTAATTGACCATTCTTTTTCAATTGTAGTGCCCAACTTTTCTAGCTAAAGATGCAAACTTGGCTTGAAGATCATGATCTTCCTTAAAGTTGTACATATATTAACTAGAGGTATGAGGTTGAGTTTTACTCGGTGCCTCAAAAATACTCACGGTGTCCTAATTTTGAGCATTTTCAGCTAACAAGCTAAATCCTCCATTGCTTCATGAGGGTCTTTATCTTTAAAAGTTCAATTGCACATCAATTTAACTATTTGCCTATCTCTAGGTGTTAACTCTTCATAAAAATATGAAACCAATCTTCATGTTTCAAAACCATGATGAGGGCAAGTACTAAGCAAGTCTCGATACCTATCCCAACATTGGTAAAATGTCTTTTAAAAGAGTTTGTTCTGTGAGATGGGAAAAACTTCTTTAAAAACTGTTGTTGCATTTTATCCCAAGCATGAATGTATTTAGGTCTTAAATTTTATAGCCATGTTTTAGCCTTTTCTTTTAATGAAAAAGGAAAAAGTTTTAATCTGATGGTCTTCATGCTACAATTTAAGTTATTATAGGTGTTGCAGACCTTCTCAAATTCTCTTAAATGCAAGTATGAATTTTCTAAATCTAAGCCATGAAAAGAAGGTAAAAGTTAAATAATATCTGGCTTAAAATTTAAATAATATGCATCAAGAGGAAAAACTATGCATGATGGTGCACTTGTTCTTGTGGGATTCATGTGGCCTCTAAGTGTTCTAATATGGTTATTTTCATTATAAAGTGATTGATTATCTTCTTCGGCCATATTTTCCAAAAATGATAAGGATATGTTATAAAGTCTACCTCTTAATGTACATGACCATACTCTCATACACGTGTAGGAGTAGAATAAAAGGAAAAAGAAAACAAAAGAAGATGAAATAAGAGAAAAGAAACAAAGTTTTATATAGAAGAAAAGTAAAAAGATAAAATAAAATAAATACTGTAATTTGTACAAGAACTTACCTCCTAGCAACAATGCCAAAAACTTGACACGACAAAAAGATTAATGTTTTCTCCCAAGTGCAGGAGTGTTGAAGTAATAAATAACCTGACAAGATTAGAGTCAACCACATGGAGGTTAATTGTATAAATTATAGATAACAATAACATAACAACAACAACAACAACAACAACAACAACAACAACAATAATAATAGAAGAAGAAGAAGTTGATGAGAACTTTGAGATGGAAGATTAACATAAGGATTAAACAATGATAACAACAAATATCAAGGTTAGAGGATCCACTAATGATATGTCAAATAAGTATAGTATAAACTCTTACTACTCAAATGAAAATCATACACAGAGAAGGTTCCAATTAGATTATAAATTGTTAACATGATAACATTAGTTATCTTATTTGAATAATGCTAATACTTGTAAATCTCCTCAGGCATTCATGATTATAACTTATGTTAACAACAAATCATGTTCCTTTCATAGCTCAGTTGTTGGTTATACCATATAATATGGGCTATGAAAGTGCCAAGCATTTGATGTACCAAGTGTTATACAACATAAATTTAATTAGTCATTTAACAAGCAAAGTATTAAAGAGTGAACAAGATAACAAATATAAAACATGTTAGTATCAAACATTAAAGTCTCTATTAAGTTTACACTATACTTATTCTTACACCATTAATATAACCTTTTCTCTATGACATAATAAACTTAACTAAACATAATGAAAGAAAGAAAAATAAATACACAAAATAAAAACATAACTAAAATAGAAGTTAACTAAGTAAAGGAAAGGAAATGAAAGGCATAAACAAGATATTAATGAAAACAAAACCTGAACATTATAAGAATACAAAGAGAGAAGGCAAGAGCATGATCTTGATTTGGAGACCAAAATATCTAAATGCATGGCAAATGCCTCATCTTATAGGCTAAAATTGGAAACTATTGATTTGATGACTAATTGATGAGTGGGTGACCAACTCTTAACTTGGTGACAATCCTTATCATCTCTTGTATGTCCAAAACATCATTGATAAGATAAGAATTGAAACCACTTAAAAACATGAAAGTTGTAGGAAATTGTCTCAGCTTTCAAAAAAAGAAAGAAAGAAGAGAGGTCATTTGGACTTCTAAAACTCTAGATATAAGTCAAACACTAAACAATGCACGGGCTATAGTATTGATTTAGACTTCTTTGTTGTTTCTACAATTTGGACTTGAAAATATCCTTTTTAATCTTGGGCTTCATATAAAAGTTATAGGTCTATGTCTTACATTTCCATCCATATAAAGTAAACCTAAATATGAGATCTATAACTCCAAATATGACCCAATTACCGAATAATATTTTGGTTTGGACTGTACCAACATCTCTTTTCTAAGTTTGGCCATCTCTTTGTCTTTTCAATTTTATTTCTTAAATTCATCAATCAATCCTTTTATTTATGTGATAGGTCTGTATTTAAAATGAACATTTACCACAAATTAAAGGCATCTTATATTATTAGATATGTTATTATAAAACATGATTTAGTTAAGGAGTTATTGATACTTCAAGTGTAAAATAATGATATAAAACATTGATAAAAATACACTTTTAAATATTAATCAACATCCTAAAATAACAAGAATTAAATTACATGCTTCAATAATTTGTGTATCTAGGACAATAAAATCCACAAGATAAATGAATTTATCAACTTGTACTAACACATCTTCAACTATTCCTCTAAGCATTTTTACAGATTTATTAGCAAGTAATAGAGTTACATAAGTTGATTCTAATTTATATAGATTGAGACTTTGAAGACTAAATATGGAAGTAAATTTACATTAACTCTGAATCAAGTAAAACTCTTTCAATTTTGTGTTCTCTAATAAAGCATGAAATTATAGGACAACCAAGGTCTTTATATTTCAAAGCATTATTGCTCTGAAGAATGACATTTACTTGTTCAGCTAAAAAGACTTTCTTTTTCACATTCAGTTTTCTCTTCACTATGCATAAATCTTTCAAAACTTTAGCATAAAAAGGTACCTATTTAATAGCATCTAATAAAGGTATATTGATCTTATTTGTTTGAAAGTTTTAAAGATTTTAGAGTTGTGATTGACTTTTCTTTATTTGGTTAAGGCATGAGGAAATGGAAGTACTGACAGAGAATTAGTCTTTTCTTTACAATGTTCAACTTTAACCCCTTCCTTACTCTCGGAGATTAACCCATCATCTTTGTCACAAGTTCAAGGGTGGGTTCTTTAATAACCTTACCACTATGAAGAGTGATGACTAATTTGACTTGATCCATATAATGGCTTCCAAAACTACTTGCATTTAAATTGTATTGCCCCTTGGGATTTTGCTGTGGTTGAGATTGAAACTTACCTTTCTCTTAAAAACTAAGAGTTGATGTGAATTTTACAAGAGCATATTTTAAATCTACTATGGTTTGAGCATTTTGAGTGTTGATTGTCTCCTGCTTTTCGATGAATGAATGCAATGTTTCCTCAAGATTTCTTATAGGAAGTGGAGAATAAGGAGATGCATATCCATGAGAATTTTAGAAATTATGGTTTGCTTGAAACGGTGGCTGTGAAGTTTGTGCATTATTGTTACCACTCTTCCAACTGAAATTTAGGTGATTTCTCCAACCAAGATCGTATTTTGCAAGTATGGGTTATGAGTGGGCATTTGGAAACTGTTTAAAGAATGCATTTGTTCATAGAGACATTCCTTAAAAGAAGACAAAGTTGGACAGTTATTGGTTGAATGTTTATTGGTTTCATAGATTTGACACATAATATCTTAAACAAATTTTAATAGGCCACTCTTTTTTAATTCTAGTGCATCAACTTTTTTGGCTAAAGATGTAAATTTGACTTGAAGGTCATGATATTCCCTAAGGTTGTACATACTTTCATTAGATGTATGGGGCTGAGTCTTACCTAATGCCTCATAAGTACTTATAGTGTCCTAATTTTGAGCATTTTCTATTACAAAGTCTAGGTACTCTATTACTTCATCAAAGTCTTTATTTTTAAAAGTTTCATTGCACATCAATTCCACAATTTGTCTATCTTTAGGTGTTAACCCTTCATAAAAATATGAAATCAATCTCCATGTTTTAAAATCATGATGACGACAAGTATTAAGCAAGCCCCGATACCTATCCCAATATTGATAAAATATTTCTCTTGTTTTTTAAGTGAAAGTGGTGATTTGTTTTTTGAAAGAGTTTATTGTATGAGACGGAAAAAAGTTCTTTAAAAATAATTGTTACATTTCATCCCAAGAATTAATGAATCCTGACATAAAATTGTATAGTCATGTTTTAGGTTTATCATTTAATGAAAAAGAAAAATGCTTTAATTTGATAGTGTTCATGCTATAGTTTAAGTCATTATAGGTGTTACAAACTTCTTCAAATGCTCTCAAATGCAAGTATGGATTTTCTAGATCTAAGCCATGAAAAGAAGATAAAACTTGAATAATATCTAGTTTAAAATTAAAGTGAGATTCATTAGGGGGGAAATTATACATGAGCATACACTTGTTCTTGTAGGATTCATGTGGTCTCTAAGTGTTCTAACTCAGTTATTCTTATTATTCTCATTATGAAGTGACTGGTTATCTTCTTTGGTCATTTTTTTCTGAAAATAATGAGGATACCCTACAAAATCAACCATTTAATGTATGTAACCAAACTCTCATGAATGTGTAGAAAGAAAATTAAAGGAGGAAGGAAATAAAAGAAAAAGGAAACAAAACAAAAGAAACAAAAGTTAGATACAAGAAAAGTGAAAAGTGAAAAGTAAAAATAAAATAAATATTATAATTTATATAAGAATTTATCTCCCCGACAACGATACCAGAAACTTGACACGGTCAAAGACTTGATGTCTTATCCCAAGTGCAGAAGTATCAAAGTAATAAATAACTCGGCAAGACCGGGGTTCAACCATATGGAAGTTAGCTATAACAACAACAACAACAACAACAATAATGATGGTGGTGAAGATAAGTTAAAGAGGACTTTAAGATGTAAGATTTATGTGAAGATTATACAATGATAAAAACAAATGTCAAGGTTAGAGGATACACTAATAGTATTAGAGATAAGTAAAATATAAACTCTTTATAAATGATCAATATGATCATATTAATCATCTTATTTATATAACATCATACTTATAAATTTTATCAAGTATTCATGATGCTAACTTATGTTGACAACAAATCAAGTTTCTCTTATAATAAAAATGTCAGCCGAAGACTATGAAGGATCAAGTATTTGATGTACCAAGTGTTATACAACATAAATCTAGATTAACCATTTAACAAGTAAGGTATTAAGAATTAATAAGATAAAAATGATAAGACATATTAATAGCAAGTTGTTTAGGATATAAGCATTGAAATTCATATTAAGTTTATATTATACTCATCCTAACACAATTAGTGAAACCATTTCACCTTAACATAATTAACTTAGCTAGACAATATGAAAGAGAAAAACTTAAATAAATAATATAAGAACATAAACATGATATAAGTTAACTAACTATAGTAAAGAAAATGAAAAGCATGAATAAGAGATTAATGAAAGCAAAACTTAAGCATTACAAAAATATAAAGAGAGAGAGCAAGAACATGAACTTGATATGAAAAATGAGATGCCTTAATGAATGAAAAATGCCTCCTTTTATAGGCTAAAATTCAAAACTATTCATTTTGTAATTGATAATTAATGTAGTGGCCAACTATTGATTTAATGGACTTGGTAGACAGTAGCACTCAAGCATTTTGGCTGGATGAATTGACATTGATACAATTAAAATTTGTTAAAGTGTTCTTCATGCAATTGTTGGCAATTGTCTTTTCCTTCCACCCACCAAATTTCAGAGCATTTGGAGCACTACAACTCTAGGTATGTCTAAAATATTGAGCAGTACTGCTAGTGCACGTGGTGGATAACTCTCATGCTTTTGTCTAGATGAAATGTCATTTCTACCATCAGAATTTAAGTTGGTCTTTCATGAAAGTTGTTGGAAATTTTCTTTTCCTTCCACCCACCAAATTTCATGTCATTTCATCTTCTAGAACTCTTGTTATGGGTAAACCTCTTAGTAGTGTTTGGGCTGGATTGTAGGATGGATTTTGACTTCTCTTTTGTGGCCAAAACTTTGAATTTGAAAACAACAAATTTGGGTCTTTCCATAGTTATGAAAGTTTTAGGCCTATTTCTTATCTTTCCAGCCATATAAATTAATCTAAAATCCAAGATATATAGCTCTAGATATGATCCAATGATTGAACAATGAATCAATATCTCCTTTCTAAGCTCAGCATTTTCTTTGTCATTTCACTTCTAATAGTTAATCACAACAATCAATCCCTTAAATTGTCAGAATACCTACATTTAAAATAAACATTTATTATAAATTAAAGGTATCTTATATTATCAGACTTGTTATTATAAAAAATGTTCTAGTTAAGGAGTTACTGATACTTCAAGTGCAAAATGATAATATAAAACCTTGATAAAAATACACTTTTAAGTACTAATCATTATTAGCTCATGTATCAAAATTGCTATATGTAGCATTAATACTTCTATATGGATAGTTACTTAGTTAAAGGATCTTCTAGATTCTCTTTTGTAAGTACTTACTCTATCTTTACATACTTTGTTTCATTAATTTATCAAATCAAATGGAATTTCTTATGTACTTGTTTGGATCATTGATGAGATCTTAGTTCCTTTGCTTATATAATGACTTTATTATTATCACAATGCATGACAACTAGATCAACAATGCTAGAAACCAACCTAGTTCATTGATAAACTTTTTAATCCAAACAACTTCTTTGTTTTAAGGTGTACTTTTATTCAATTGTAGAATTAATTGTTCTCTCATTTTTGGAATTCTTCTAACTCAAAGCATTACCCTTTAGAAGAAAACATATATTAATTGCTATTCACTATTTCTCGAACATTTCATTAAAAAATCTTAATTCAAATAATTTTAACTTCTAATTTATCTTTTATACTGATGGATCTTATAACCAAGTATAAGATACCATTTCTAGTATATCTCTCTCAATTTGTGTCTTAAAACACATGTCTTTAGAAGAGTAACCTATTTCTCTATAGAGGTGAAGGACAACTTTTTTTTTTACTAATCAAAGCTTGAAGGCATCAATACAACTGATCTAGATGTTTTATAACTCTCTACATCTGCATGAGCCTATGCTTCTTAGGATAAAGGGTATGTGTGATTTACTTGAACCTGTAATACACTAGAAGCATTGTTAGCATATACCTCTCCAGCAGTTTCTAGTAGCTCATCTCCGATTGTAGTGTAAAGGCCTTATCAAGAAAAGTGATTTGGGTGTAAATGCTGACCAATGAAAATGGATGTGTCCTAGATGATTGTCTAAAACTCACCATATAGCCACGAGTCTTTGAGTATGCTAATGAGCTTTGCACATGACAACCTTCACATGAGGACTTATTAATCAATTAAACTTAAGATTAGAAGTGTGCGTTTGGCCATGTATAAATGAAACCTAACAAACTAATCGAGCAAAACACCAAAATTATGTTCTAAAGTTCTTCTGAATAGAACTAAGTAAAAAAAAAAAGGTTTAGAAAGGTCAGAGCTATAAGCGATGATCAAATTTTGAGATCAGGTTCCTTTTTAAAATTAGATGCAATTTTTAAAGATTAGAGGTTTTAGTAATGTCTTTATAATTTAAGATTAGATTTGGTAACAAGAAAATATGTCACATCAATTTAAGATTAGATTAGGCACAAATTAGGTGTTATTAAAATCTTTATAATTTTTCTTTTGTAATCATTAGTTGTAATCGCATATATGGTAAAAGATGAACTAGGTGAAATTTAATTTCTCTAAAAAAAGGCAAGCAGTGAGGAACTCTTTGAATTATCACTAAGTTTGGCCAAGCAAATCAATCTTGAACCCCCATCGCCCTAATTGTTTGCATACTCTGAGTTTTAAATCAACATAATGTAAGTTTGCTCAATATAATAATGTTGATTTGATGGGCCAAAGGTAACTTTGATGATAGATAAAAACATGAGTTAACTTTTAGAAATAAATTAGTACGACATATTTTCTTGTTATAATTTGAGATAAAACCATATCGAAGTACCCTTGGTCAACCCGTGCACTTGAGTGATGTGCATGATCACAATGTGCTCACCCAATCAATTGACTATCTTTTTTTTTACCTTGTTCTTTTCTCTCTCCCTAGTTGGACCTTTATTAGGCTTTGGGATGGGTGAAATTATGATTTAAATTAAAGAGTTATTAGATAGTTTGAGACTAAATTAAAAGAAAAGGGTTTGGACCTAGGTAGATTAAAATTTGAAATTAATTGATGGGTCCTTATAAAATAAAAGACCAAAATTAATGAAAGGGAAAAAAAAAAGCTTGCACATAGAAAACACACACTTGTATGTCGAAGGACCTACAAAATTATGGTGGCATATACGACATCCTTCATCTCGATGGCAACATCTAATAGAGATTGCAAGTGGCAACTAATTTTCCCATTAATAGTGTTAGCGACCGTTTTTTCTTCTCTTTCTTTTGTTTTTTATTTCTTCTTCCCTTAATGTAACTATATTATTCGATGGTTTTAAACATATCTAGCTAATGTTTTGTCCATGTTTTATATCTAAAATGCCTTAATATTCTTTGTTTTATGTTTTGAAGGCACTTTTGGATGAAAGATGCAAAAAGGAGTAAATTGAAGATAATTGGCGGATTTGACCTTCAGTCGATGTTTTGTACAGAACGTGAGCTCTAAATGTCAAAATGAAGTGATTCTAGTGGCATCAAAAAGATAACATCCATACCTTTTTGTACATCTAATGCACGAAAATAAAATAAGAAGAACATGGAAATCACAGCTTTCAAAATCAAATCTCGCAATCTACCAATGATGACCTTCGGCTATTCAAACTTGAATATCTGGAGCTACAAAAGTCCAATTGATGCAACTTAATTTTTTTGGATTCTTGACTCAAATTTCTATAAACACTCCAAATTTTAGCCAAAAATGATTTCATATGAGGGAGATATAATTTTTTAAAGATGACAACTAAATTTTGCCAATAAATAGGTTTTGTGAAGAAACAAGTCCAAATTACGTTCCAAAACTTCTAAACTGACATCTAAGTTTTTATATTAGCAATTTAGCTCCTCTAAGTTAGAGCTTGAATATTTCATACAAGGCTATTTTTTCTTTTTAGAAAAAATAGTTATTGAAGTATTTAAATATAAACTACTAACTTAAGGGAGGACTATTTTATAAAATAGAGATTAGGGTTTTCTAGGATATAAAAAGAATGAGAGAAGAGAAGGGAGGTAGCCACCCAAGAGGATAAAAATGCCCCCCTCCTTTAAGAAACTCAAAATTATGCATTCTTCATTCTTTAGAAGTAGTTGTTCAATAGTTATGCAAGGCTAAGCTCTTTTCTTGGTTGCAAAGACACAACAAACATTTAGATTTCAAGACTCATGAGATTTATTCTTCCTTTTATTTTTAGTTTATGTTATGAATGAGTAGGATTGTTTTCCTATGCATATTTTCTATGATTTTTGTTGATGATTGCTAGAGTGGACTCTAAGTTATTATTGTAAACAATCTATTGCTAAGTTTAATATCAAAACTGGAGTTGTGATATATCAACTTATGAAGCAACTAAGCTTGATAATTGTGGCAAAACTATGTTATTGAACTTAAGAAGAATATTTGAACAAAGTGACAAAAGCTGCAGACAACTTGTATGTTAATCTTGATGAAATTATCTAGTTCTTAAAGTTACTATTAAATTGAATCATTAGTGCAAATACTGTGATTGTTGTTTGTTAGGATTAGTTATACGGTGGATCCGTTAAGTAATCAACATTAAAAAAAGATAAAATTTTAGAACATAAAGTGCAATTTTAGTTTCAAAGATTGGTTCTAACTTCCGTTGGTGGATGTGTGTTTGCAACCAAGATTTGTTTTCTTGATAAATTTTGGTTTTAATTAATTTTGTTTGCTATTTTAATTGTTGCAATAGTTTAGATAATCACAAACCAAATCCCCCCAATTATATAACGTACAACATAATAATCTAACTTGAAACTTCCTCGTGGGATCGACCCCTTGCTTGCTTTATACTATCTTCTGTATTTTAAGCTAAGGTAATTAATTTGTGCAATCGCAACATTGCAATAAATTTTGGCATTATTGTCAGGAAAGTAATTTTAGTTGATTCTTGTTCTTGTACTTTTATTTTGAGTTGTTGTGATTTTTATTTTTATTTCTAAAAAAATAAAAACATAATTTTTGCTTGTGGCGGTACTGTTCAAATTAGATTTTTTTAGCGGAATTAGGTATCAGTCTTTTGTTTCCATAAGGGAAATGGCGTTCTGAACACCCACCCTATCGAGGCCAAATTCCACTATTTTCTAGGGTTTTTAGGCAGTTTTAGTTTTCCAGCATAGGATTTTTGTATAATTTGCATTATTTGTGTTCTCTTGTGTGTTTGGTTTCTTTTGAGTTTTCTTGATGATTTATGCCAATAACCCATTCTACTAATCAAATTTAAACCTAGTTAGATCTCAAACTAGAAAAAACTTTACGTAGGTTACACAAAGAAGCTTGCCTCAACATGGCTGTTGCACGACAACTAACACTCAAGGAGATTGCTGCTCCTAACATGAAAAATCAGCCACTGTGCATAAACATCGACAATAATGTAAAATTTGAGCTCAAATCTAGTTTTATACATTTGCTACTAATATTCAATAGTCTTGCAAGTGAATATCCTCATACTCATCTCAAGGAGTTCCATATGGTTTGCGTTGGCATGAAACCAAATAGAGTTGACAAAGAACATGTTAAGTTGAAAGCTTTCCTTTTCTCTTTAAAAGGGGCAGCAAAGGCATGGTTTTTCTTTATATTCCCAGGTTCTATTGGAACTTGGAATGCCATGAAGAAGATTTTCCTTCAAGAGTATTTTACAGCATCTCGAGTTGCTAACATAAGGAAAGAAATAATGGGATTTGGCAATCTCATGGAGAGACACTCTTTGAATATTGGGAAAGATTTAAGTAACTGTGTATTCAATGCCCTCATCATCAAATACCTAATCAGTTGCTCATTTAATATTTCTATGAAGGATTGATGCCTACTGACCGTAGTATCATTGATACTACAAGTGGAGGCCAAGTGGAGGTGTATTGGTAGATAAGACACTCGAGACTGCACATCAATTGATCTCAAACATAGCAACCAACTCGAAACAGTTTGGCACTCGTAGAGACTTCTCCAACAAACGAGTAAATGAGGTAAGTATTTCTAACCTTGAAAATAAAGTTAATGATCTTACTTCTCTTGTGTGTTCTTTAGCTTGTGGAAATGTGCAATAGGTGAAAGTTTGTAGCATAGGCTCCTTACAAGGACATACTTTGGATATGTGCCCAACAATGCAAGAAGATTACATTGAACAAGCTAATGTAGTTGATTGAGCATTCAATGGACAACCTTAATGTAAATATGATCCCTTTTCCAACATGTACAATCCCGGATGGAGAGATCATCACAACTTACGCTATGGCAACCCATCCCAACAAGGCAATCAAGGCCGACAGTTCCATCCCCATAGATTTCAACCCCAATAGAATTATCAAGCAAGACAGCCCCCTCCATTCACAAACTCTAATGTTATGGGGTCATTGATTAGTACTCAAAAGTGCATTTTTATCATGGTTTTATATCATCATTTTGCACTTGAAGTATCAATAACTCCTTAACTAAAGTACGTTTTATAATAATCTATCTAATAATATAAGATACCTTTAATTTATGGTAAATGTCCATTTTAAATGCAGGCCTATCACATAAATGAAAGGATTGATTGATGACTTTAAGAACTTCAATTGCAAAGGCAAAGAGATGATCAAACTTAGAAAAGAGATGTCGGTGCAATCCAAAC
>SRLM01000338.1:226037-236616 GCA_015708895.1 Populus ilicifolia
ATTTACAAGTATTAGCATTAATTGAATAAGATGACTAATGTAATCATGTTAACAATCTATAATCTGATTGGAACCTCCTTTATGTGTGGTTTCCAAATAAACAATAAGAGTTTATACTATACTTGTGTGACATATCATTAGTGGAACATCTAACCTTGACATTTGTTATTATCATTGTTAATCCTTACTATAATATTTCATCTCAAAGTTCTCTTCTTCTTCTTTTTTATTATTGTTATTATTATTATTATTGTTATTATTGTTGTTATCGTTGTTATTGTTATTATTGTTATTGTTGTATTATTGTTATTTATAATTTGTACAATAACCTCCTTGTGGTTCGACCCCGGTCTTGCCGGGTTATTTATTACTTCGACACTCCTGCACTTGGGAGAAGACATCAATCTTTTTGTCGTGTCAATCGTCATCCAATGATGATCTTCGTGAGATGATGAAAACATTAGCATCTAACACTGTGACCTTACAGCAAAATGTTATGACTTTTCAACAAGAAACAAGGTCAAGTATTCACAACTTAGAGAAGCAAATAAGGCAAGTAACTTCAAGTATGGGGAAATTGGAAGCATAAATGAATGGAAAATTGCCTTCTCAAGCATTGAATCCAATAGAGAATGTTAGTGTGATCATGCTATGAAGTGGGAAAGAACTTGAAGAGAAAAGGTTGAAACAAATTGAGACAGAGAAAGAAGAAGAGATAGAAACTGAATTGAGTATAAAGAAGGAACATCCTTATCCTCCATAAAATGAAACATCAACCAACACTTCAAAGGTAACTCCTCACTTAATGAATTTTAGTTTTAAAATAATTTCACCCTTTCCTATGAGTTCTTCTAGGTCAAAGAAAGAGGACAAAGAAAAAGAGATTTTAAAGGTTTTCAAAAAAGTAGAACTCAACATTCCTTTGCTTGATGTTATCAAGCAAATTCTCAAGTATGCCAAATTCTTGAAGGAATTGTGTACTACTAAGAGAGCTTTCAAACTAAAAGGTCATGAAATGGTAAGTATGGGTGAAGTTGTATCTGACATTATTTAAAAGAATATGCCTTTGAAATAAAAAGACCTAGTTGCATTTACTATCCCATGTGTTATTGGTAATGCTAGTTTTAAAAGAGCTTTATGCAATTTAGGTGCATCCATTAGTGTTATGCCTAAACATGTTTATGATTCTCTTAGTCTAGAGCCTTTGAATAAAACTAAACTTGCGGATCATAGTTTTGTTTATCCACTTAGCGTGATAGAAGATGTCCCAGTCAAGATTGATAGTTTGGTTATTCCATGTGACTTTTATATTCTTGATATGGAATATGATTCTTCTGATTCATCAACCAACACTCCTATATTGTTTGGGAGACCATTCTTGAAAATTGTCAACTCAGAGATTAATTGTGGTAAAGATACCTTGTCTATAGAAGTAGGAGATGAAAAAATTGAATTTAATTTTCATGATGCAATGACGTATCCTTATAGCAATGTTTATTCTATCACATGTTATGACTAAGTTGATAAGTGAGTGCATCAAGTTTTTGATTTTTATAATGAGGATGGATTAAGCGTAGCTTTGAGCTATGACTATGATTTTATCAAGATAGAAAAGATGGAGAGGTATATATGTGTTCCCCAAAACATTCATGAATCAGTATTGGCTTTGCAAGCTTTGCAAATTGTCCTCCATGATGCACGAGTTATTTACCCCATCATGGACAGTGAATAGGTGGCACCTATCTTTTTGGTGCCTAAAAATATTGGAATTATGTTGAGAGAAATACAAGATGATGCTTATAAGAATGCAAGGATTTACAAAGAAAAGACTAAGAGACTCCATGACCGAATGATTACAAGAAAAGAGTTTCATATTGGAGACAAAGTCCTTTATTATTCATGTTTGAAACTTTTTCCTAGAAAATTATACTCTTGTTCTATTGGACCGTTTGTTGTTTCTAATAATTTTTTCTTATGGCGTAGTTGAAATTACAAGTTTAGAAACCAACAAAGTACTCATGGTCAATAGGCATCGTTTGAAACCTCTATATGAAAGTTGGACAGCAGAACTCATCGCTTCTGTAAAGTTAGTTCAACCAATAAATGAAGAATGAACATGCCACATGTCAAGTCAATGACATAAAACAAAAGCGCTTATTAGGAGGCAACCTGGCACAAAAAGAAAAAAAATAGATTTGTTTTCTTTTTCCTTATCTTTTATTTTTTTGTATTTTTTTATTTTCTATCATTCTCTTATGTTCCTTTGCTTTTATTTCAACATTGAGGACAATGTTGTGTTTTAAGTGTGGGGGTATTGGGAGAATTTTGGTTTTCTTATTTTAGTTTTCTTTATTGTTCTCTTAAAAAATTGTGTTTGATCTTTTTAACTCCTATTGGTTTTTGAGAATATAAGTATTATGTATGATAATTAATTGAGATAGATGAAGATATAAATCAAATGAAGGAGTATGCATGCAAATTTTAAGGTTTAATTAGTTTAGGGATTGACTTTGAGAATATGTCATGTTGACTTTGTAGTATTATACCAGTACAAGCTTTTGAGCTTTCAACATTATATTTTTTGAATGTGTATTCTTTCAATGATATGTATCTCTAGAACTTGCTTCATATGTTATTGAGATTATATTCCATTACAAATATACATGAAAATGATAAAGGTATTAGGAATTTTAATCACTTAAACCAAAAAGCCAACCTAAAGCATATTATCCTTAGTGAGCCTTGTTTTGAGCTTGTTTATCTTTTCTTTGCTTTATCCATGTATAAGCCTTAACTTTATATATGTTTTCCTTTTCTCCTAGCCAAGGATTAGTAGAGTATATACTTGTGATATTTCATGGAATTATGGTTTGAAATTATATGAAAAGAAGAAGTGATGCTTAATGAAAAGATGAATAAAATTATATATAAAACAAATTACTTGTTAATTAAGTTAACCTTGGTTTGGTCAGGTTATTATTGCCTAAACTTCTTTTTTTATGTTAGGAAAAATCTAATACAACCCACAATGTAGTGCGAGTCATCTATTTAGTGAAAACAAAGTAACATGTTAGAAACTTTTGACTAAAATATCCTATCCTAAATAAAAAATCATTTTCAAAAATTTAAAAGAAGTCATTTTCAAAAAATAATATCCTACATCTGTTTTATTAAGAAAAAGAATTGTAAAATTTAAAAAATGTTTGTTTTTTTTAAATTATTATTATCACATAGCATTTTAGTAGAACATTGTGTGCCATTTGACTAATATTTTCCCCATAAGACATGGATGTTTGTTAAAAATTGATCGAAGTTGAATTGAATTATCTAAATGAAACAAACATAGGGTCGAATTTGTCTAATTTTTTACACAGTTTAATTTTTCGATAATGTCAAATTATTTACACAAGGTCTCAAAATGATTTTTCTTTTCAAAAATATTGATAGCAATAATATTAGAAGAATTGTGTCACTTCGTTTGTGTTTTTTTCCCCCCTAAAAACTAAAAAACTATGAGCAAATGAAAATATATAAAAACATATATATTGGATCCGGTGTCTATCATCATTGTGTTAACTCAAATATAATGCTGTGCAACTGTCTTCACTTTTCAGGCTTCATGGTATTCCGTTTGTAAGAAGATGCAATCATCAGAATGCTGCAAAGTTTCCCAACAGCCACATTCTTCATCTTCTACACCGACAGAAAATTGCGTAAGCAACAAATTCAGAGTCCAAACTGTAACTGTGCACTCAACATTAATGACAATCCTCTCTATGTTTTTTTTTTAACCTCTTTCTTTGCACTCAATTTGCAATGTGTTCTCAGGTTTACAAAGGAACTCTTCCCACTGGTGTGCTAGTTGCCATTAAAAGAGATCATCGCAGGCTAGTCTTGAGTTCAAAACTGTGCTTGAGCTTCTTTCAAGGGTTCATCACAAGAATCTAGCCAGCCTTTTTAGATTTCTGTTATCAGTTAAGAGTAAGTTGAATTAAAAATTCTAGTCTAACAGGTTGTGTTTTTCAGGTATCTTCACAATTCTCACAACAAAAGAAAGTACTTGTTGAGACCTCAATTGTGCTTTTCATGAAAATTGAATCAAATTGCATTCTTTACAGAATATTTATTGTTATCCATAAAACACTGAAGACAACAAAACTGCATAACCTAATCACATCAGCATACAGTGCAATTCCAACAACAACAGAATAAAACTTACAGTAACATATCAGTGACAAAGTTGAAAAGTAAATTGGGGAGTATCTCATGTGTAGATGCAGGTTGGCCATCTTAGAAATGAAGTTTCTTTGGGAACGTCGCAGGTTCTCAGCTTCTCATTCGATAATATCCTGCAGTTAAGTCGGTCTTCCAGTTAAGTTGGGCGAAGAGACTTAGAATAGCACTCGATTCAGCTAGAGATATTGCTTATTTGCATGAGCTTGCCAATCCACCAATCATACACAAAAGTTACTGATTTTGGTCTATCGAAATCCATGGACAATGCTGAAGGCCAGGTTTCTACTGGAGTCGAAGGGTCACTGGTTAGAATTCTTTAAATCTTTACTCCTGAAACGATGGATAAAGTTTCGATCTAAACAAGAGAATTTGAAAATGGCAGTATTTTCAGGACCGAGTTCCCAGCTGCCTCGAAATATTAATAACGGAGCCCATCTTTTTTCCCCCAAGTTTGCAGGATGAATGTCAGTAGAACATAAGCCAGTGATAATGCACGTGCTAGCTAGCTAGAAGTCTAAATTATCTTGTCAAACTAGAGTTATTAATGGCGTCAAAACAAGTTAAGATTAAACAAATTTATAGAAGCTCTAAAGACTAAAGGCTAAAGTTTATTGAATATCGTAACACACTAATATAAAATGTGACTGGTTGTATTTTCTTCACTATCCTTCTGCTGTCCCAACAAGCTAAAACCTACAATTCAGCCCAAACCCCCGCTCAAATTAATTTAGGTGTTTAAAGAAAAGGTTGTCAGATAATTGTTTTTCCTCTCTTCTTTTATTTTCTTTCCTCTACCATCACTTCTCTTAAAAGTACAAGGATTGCAGTTTTAAATTTAAATTTTTAAGTTTCAAGAAGGGTTGAACAAACAACTAAGTATATATTTTTTAATTGTTTTCTATTAGCCATTTGATAATTGATGGATTAAAAAAGTATTTGAAATTTGTATTATGATTTGATGTTTGCATGACTTTAGAGATTTAATTGATATTTTAGAATGTTATTTGACTTAAAACAAATTGATTAAATGATTGGAATTATAGGTTTAAAAAGAACAAGTTAATTATTTTTAGATCTGTAGATTTGAAGACTAATAAATCAGAATTCTAAAATTTTGATAAACTAGTTAACTGGTTGGCTTAACATTGTCGGTTAACTAGTTGGTTTAAATCGACCAATTGGATGGCTTGTGGTGGTGGCCAACTGGTTGGTCATTTAATTTGTTTGGTTGACCCCACAGTAAAGATGAATAGAATTTGTCAAATTTGAGCAGTTTAAGATATTTTTGGAATCAATTGGGTAAATTAATTCAGCTTTATAATTATATTTTGATTTTTAATTTTATAGTGTTAATTTTTTATATGGTTTGGTTGACCCCACAGTAAAGGTGGATAGGATTTGTTAAATTTGAGCAGTTTAAGGTATTTTTGGAATCAATTGGGTAAATTAATTCAGCTTTATAATTATATTTTGATTTCTAATTTTATAGTGTTAATTTTTTATATTGTTTTCTTTGTTTTTTTTATGAGTATTTTTTGTATCTATTATACATTCTACTGCCATTTCTACCAATAATTCTCAGTAGTTTCTGATCCTATATTTGTTTGTCTTTTGCTTCATTTTATGGATGAGTAAAATAATTTTTAATATGCATGTAATATAAATAATACATGTATGTTTATTATATGAAGAGTTTAATTGGTTAATTCTTGAATAAATATGTGTGTATGTGTTGGTTATTTTTATAAGTACTTACGTATTCTTGAATTTTCACTTGTATTCTATTAAAGTAAATACTATTCAATATAATATTTTTTACTTTGATAATTATACGAGTATCTATTATGTCTTGATATTAGTATATTTGTTAAAAAACTTCATACTATAAGAGAGATATTGGCTTATGATAATTGATCCTTTCATAATGATCGAGGCTACAAATCTTATTTGTTATTGGAATCTTAAGTTTTGTTTGTTATTTGAGCTTGTAGCTTTATTTTGATATTTATCATGTATTCCATTATTATATATTATTATGCTTAATATGCATGTATATAGATTTATTTAAGTTAATATGCATGTATATAGATTTATTTAAGTTCTTTTACTTTTATATTATCTCAACTGATAGCCTATACTCATAAATATCTATAATATACATTAATTGTTATTCCCTCATTGAATTAATTGAATTCACTTTTTTATTTTAATATTATTTTAAATTCTTAACCATGTTGATTTTTAATTAAAAGTTTATGCTACTTTGTTTGTATTTTTTGTTTTCTTGAAGCTTCTATCTTATAAACTTGTTTAATATCTTAAAATACTTCACTTTTGTCAAAGTTTGGATTTTAATGTTGAAATAAATATTATGGATTATTGTTTGATTTTATTGGATTTGAAGAATATTTTTGAAAGTTTATGAAATGTTATGAATTTTATATAATTTTATACCGCTCCTGCATTTTCAGTCAAGACCCGGAGTTCAAGTAATGTAAGGTGCAGGGCTACATGGATCCTGAATATTTCATGACCGGACAGTTGACTAGAAAAGCAATGCTTTAAAGCTTTGTAGTGGAAATATTGGAGTTAGTTACCGGTCAAAAACCAATAGAACATGGGTATTTTGTTGTGAGAGAGGTGAAGAAACCAATGGATAACCAGAAGACAAAAGATTCATACATCCTTGATCCCACTCTAAGTCTGTGCACACCACTGACAGCTGTAGAAAAGTTTATTGATCTGGCAATTGGGCGTGTCAAAGAATTGGCAGCCAACAGGCCAACAATGAATGAGGTGGTTAAAGAGCTTGAGAACATCTTGCAGCTGGCTGGTGTCAACGGCAATGTTGAACTCTTTCATCTTCCAAGTACTCCAGGGCTGTAAGTAGAATGCATGTTCTAATGTGTGTGAATTGGACTTTGCTTCTGCACATAGTTTATACCATCCTGGTACATGTTTACCATTGTCACAGATATATCTGCTGCTAATAATCCTTAATTCCCAAAAGTCTAAGAGAGAGACAAATTTTCAACAAAAATACAAAACAATAGCATCCTTCCATGGAGCTGGTTGGATCTTCGTTGCTGTATTTTTTATTGGATGGGTGCTTGTCATATCGAAGTATATATCATGGGGATGATGCAAACTACATTAATGAACAATAAGCATCAATAGAGCAGTATAAAATCATGGGGGCACAAGAAGCACATTGATGAATATTACAGTACTGGAAAACTAAATACGAACTATCACAAATCAGAAGACATTATTTGAATGGGGTGACAGAAAAGTTTTCAAAGAGCCACGATATGCATTAGTTGTGTGGTCATACATAAAGATGTGAAAGTCAACAAGCACATAACACTCTTCCATTAGCAAAACAAGCACAAATTTTGACCTCCTTTCTTAATTAACTTAAGGTAAGGGCGCTTTCCATTAGCATCTTTTAGTCCTCTTGTTTTTATGACCACCTTTACTTCTCATATTGCTGGCAGTAATAAGTTTATAATCAGATATTGGTATTTCACTTAGCTTCCCAAATCTTTTCTCATAGAAGTGCCATAACTCAGCCCTGAACATAGAAATTCATGTGGGTAAGATATTGACATGCAATAATTAAAACTTCAGCACACTCCATAATTACCAGTATGCTAGGAACTGGAAGGGCGCATATTTTCCATATATCTCTTCAACATCCCTTTGAACTATTTGAATGGTGGAGTTTTTGGCATGCACCTGTATTGACAGCTATGGGACATTGGAAGCATATCTTCAACAGTTGACAGAGCATTGGGTTAGAAACAAAAGCTGACCTGTTTTAGATGTCTCACTGTCTCAGAATCAGTTGGAATGATATGATAAAATCCCAAGCACATAAGCACATTTGCGCATGTGAAAGGACCAAATCCATCTATCTGTCTAAACTGATCAGCCAACTTGTTATAGCAAGAAGAGCTTGCTCCATTAGCACAACCTTCTTCAATGTCTCTTAGCGGAATCCTCCCTTCTACAATACTCTGAGCAAGTTTTATGATTCGAATTGCTCGGTAGCCAAGACTGCAGCGCTTGGCCAGAAAACTTTCATCAAGATTTGCTAGTTCTCTTGGACTAGGGAAATTACAAATCATCTTGTTCACACCAGGTTGTATTCCATGCTGAGATTGAAGACTATCAGGCGCACAGGAATCAGACCCATGACGTGAAATGCATCTTGCACATGAATCATTTTCTACACTCTCCAGAGTTTCTCTTCCAATATGGGCACTATCTGTTTTCAAGTTAGCATCAGCTTCCAAGAGGGTTCCTGTTTCCACAATCTTGCTTGCTAAGTTTTTTGAAACTTTAGATTCTCTGATATTTCTCTTAGACTCTTTACCAGCAGAAGTGTTCGGAATAAAATTATGAGCAGTGTCATTACATTTATTCTTGACAGTCGCATTCACAGCTTGAGCAACAAACACACCAGATGATTTACACTGCAGTTCACACTGTAACTCACAAAGTGCTCTAGCCATGCTCAAAGTCCTTGGCCATCTGTTCAAGAGAGAGAGAGGGAGAGAAGACACCATCATATTACTCTCAGGGACATTTTATCAAACAAAGCCAAGGCATGCCAAAGACATGGAGAAAAAGGACTCGACTTTCGTTAATAAAAGAAAAGATAGAGTGGAGAGGAGAGTATTACTGGCAATTACAAAGAAGAATGCACTTGACCATATCCTCAAACAAAGTGGGAGACCTAAACACTCTCCCACCAAAACCTGTCAACCAAGAATTATTTTCCGCCTCTGCCATCTTTCTAAACTCTCTTGCATTCCTTTCATCTGTTTCCGACAACCTCAGCATCCTCACCACCTGAGCCACCAGTGATTCTTGGTGCTTTGGAGAGAGAAAACGGGTGCCATAAACGCGGACGCTGAGAGAGCGAGGGAGGTGAGGAGGGTGAGAGATGGAGACAAATAGTGAAGTAGTAGGAATGGAAACTTGAGGATCAGAATCAGATAGAGAGAGACGCAAAGGTCGCGAGAATGTTAGGGAGAGAGGGTCCCAATGGTTGGGAGACATCATGAATAAGCCATGGCTGCAGACTGCTTTCTCTAAGTTGAAAGTGTCTGCTGCGTCTCCTAGTGGAATTTCTAACACGACACTCTCTTCTTTTTCATTTACATCAGTTTTTGTGTTTTCCATTTCTCTTCTTCTTCTGCTTCAAGATTCCAACCCAACTAGCTTTTAATATACGTTATTAACTTTTGATTTTCATAACACCATTCCTTTACTTTTTCCTCAAGCTCACACCCATAACCATAATCCTCGCTTAGGGTATAAAGCAAGAGTTTCTAGGAAAAATTATAAATAATTTAAAAAAATATTTAATTTATATATATATATATATAACAAGGGACATCTAAACTATTTTATTTTCTATGTAGAGTAATTTTTTTCAGTGGAAATAGTTTTTATTTTATAAAAATTAATAGATAAATATAATATATTTAGACTTTTTTTAAAAGAAGATCTTAAACTATTGTTCAAATAACCCTTAGTTTAAATAAGTTTTGGTACATCTAAAACAATATTCAACTGGAGTTTACTTGAAATAATGAAAAGAGTTTTTCTTATTAAATATTTTTTTCTCAATTTTATTTTTTAAAATTATGTTAAAATTGTTTATCTGTTGACATTTGCATTTATTTACATAAAATCATGTGTGTATAGTTTTAGAAAATTCCAGAATCAAATTAACTAAAATTCTTTGCGAGATACAGTTTAAGATGAAAGTTATAAAAAAAAAACAATTAAGGATTAAAATAAACCAAAAAAACATTCAACCATGGTCTTTTATGATTTGACATGGCCAAGGCCGTACACCAACATGTTACTATTGTGTTGGTTGGTTTGCCATAAAAACTTATTAAATAATAACAATCATATTTTATGTTACCAAAGGAAAAAAATTTCAAAAATAGATTTATTTAGAAAAAAATAAATTAAAATAATTTTATCAAAATTTTTATTTACTCCACAAGTTTTCTGGGGCTTTGTTTTTAAACGGGCTGAATGGCTAATTCATATCTAATTTTATAAAAACATTTAATCAAGTAAGTTTATTATAAAATATTTCATTGTATATTATTTAAATAATTTATAATAAATTTTTTTGTTAGGTCGATTTACGACCTTAGCAAATTTAGATGAAACCCAATGCTATGTTTTTATTTTTTTTTATTTTTTTAAATGTAGTTTTTTTTTATACCTCTCTTTTTTATATTTTTTAGTTGGTTATTAATATTTTTAATTTTTATTACATAAATATTAAAAAAATATTTTATTTTTTTAATAT
>SRLM01000338.1:238087-277013 GCA_015708895.1 Populus ilicifolia
ATATATATATATATATATATCACAAGCGGAAGGTATGGGCTGAATTTAATATATTTAATATTTTAATAGCTATCTATTTTTTATATATTTATTTCATAAATACATATTATATTCAATTCATATTTCATTTATCAATTCTTATTTATGTAACTTTTTAAAAACGTTTAGGAATTAAAATGAATTGTAAAAACAATTTTATTTACTTTACTAGTGCTTTGGGCTATGTTTTAAAATGGGTTAAAAGTGTATTTGGTATTGTTGTAACTGTTATGATTGTGATTTGAAAAAATTTATTTTATAAAAAATATTTTTAGTTGAGATTGATTTAAAAAAATAGATGTTTAATTAAAATTGTGGTTGAAATTGAGATTGAAAAAAAATAGTTTAATGTGTTTGGTTAAGAATACTTTTAAAATTAAAGTTGTAAAATAATTTAAAAAAATATATGTTAGTATTGATAATTTTTAATTTAAATATTATGAATTTAACTATTATTATTATATATATCCGACAAGAATTTTAATTATCATAATTTTTTAGAGTGTAATAAAATTAAATAAAATATTATCATGTGTAAAATTCACTCTAAACTAGTTTTTTTAACAACAAAATTAAAAAAATAATACATAAAAAAAATATTAAAATTCTCTTGCACTGTTCACATGAACAATGCACTACTATGCACTGTTTATATTAATTGCATTCTTCATTGAACAATACAATTAACGTAAACGGTGAAAAAAAAACAAGAAATTCTTGCTTTTTAAATACTGTGTTTCCAATGAAAAAAAGAGATGAGACCAATAAACAGTATGCCTCCTTTTTCTTTAACCAAACGGCTATAATTGTATTTTAAATAAAACGCAGCCGCAATTGTAAAGCCAAACGAACTCTAAGTGACTAATTCTTATCCAACTCCATTTGTCATAGGATTTCTTAATCAAGATAGTTTGTTATAAGGTGTATCACTCGTGTTATTTAAATAATTTATAGTAAATTTACTTTTTAAAAAATTGTTTAGAATAATTCATAAATGATTAGATTTATTTTTTATTAAATAAATAAGTTAAATTAAATTAAATTAATTTTTATAATTTAAGAATCATATAAAATAATTTATTGCTCAACTTAAGCAAACAATTAGAGACATGAATTGAATTATCTTTCAAAATATAATAATTAATAGGGAGGATAAATCTTTCTAAAATCTTAAAAATAATAATTACTAAAACATTTGTGTGTAACATTATATATATACTACTAGTATTAATATTTTTAGTTAAAAGAATCTTTCAATTATATGTGATGTAAATAAATTAATAATATATACATGAATGAATAAAAGGTATACACGCAATTCATTTAATAAATATTTCAAAATAATAAAATAGGATACATATGCATAAGATATGTAAAGTATTTAAAATGATGATCACTAAAATTCATATTATCTACTTTTTTATTTTAAATATTTTTTCCAATTATATTTAACATCAATATAAATTTATAATACATACATGAATTTATACTATATAGTTTTGGAGTGATTTATATAGTTTTTTTTATGTTATATAGAATCTTATGTGGTGTATAAAGAAGACAATAATGAAAACAAAAAACACTTATGTTATAGGATTCATTCTAAAAAAAATAGCCTATTTTTTAGGAATTATATATTAATTTATTTTCAAGAATTTTATTAATATTGATCTATTTATTAATTAGTGTTGTGGTTAAATTTACTTAGTAATATTAGTAGTATATAATGTTTTTAATATTGCATTAAGGTATAAAACTCAATCAAAAGTTTTTTAAAAGTTAGTGATTTTAATTATATGTATAGTTATGAATATATTTTATACTAATTATTAAATAACGCATATCTCTGAAACCATGAATGCATCCTATATAACTAACCTTTATTTTAATAATGGGGTTTATTCACATGATATTTCTCGATCTATCATTTTAGATAAAAATATAAAATTTATGAGTAATTTTTAAAAGAATTTGTGAGTAAAGATAAGAATTGAAGTTAACCTTTAACGATGTCTATCATATTTAGATAAATGAACAAATAAAAATAGCTAGCTGTAGCATTCAAAACTTGTTGTAAAGTTTATTGGAAGATTAGCTGAAACAATAAGACATGGTCTTGCTGCAAGTAAAGTATTTTTATAATAAATCTCAGAATTTTACCATCCAATTAAATTCATTCGAGATTATTTATGGATATAACTTTTTTAGAATGTTGGAGTTAACACTTGTTTCTCATATTGAACAATTAAGTATCCACCTTAAAGGTATGATATATTACTTACATGGTATTTAGAAACAAATTAAGAAAAAAATCACCAATTAAATATAAATACCGGGGTATGAATGATACTATTTAAGAAAAGTAGTGTTTAAGATTAATAATATTATGTGAAAAGTACTTATTCATAATAGATTTTTAGTGAAAGAGTACAACAAGTTAAAGAAAGAAAAACCCAATTTAGAGGTGTTGTAAAATATCAACAATAATACTTTCAAGTTTATCTTTTTATCTACCTGAAATTTTTAATGTTATTAATGTAAAATCTTATTTGAAGGAATATAACTTGAGAATAAGTTATTTTTAATAAATAATGTAGTTAAGTTTTTGTAAATAAATTAAAAATTTTAAATGTTTAAATGGATATCTACAAGAAACAAATCAAGCCTCACATTAATAAATATTTTTATGGATCCGTTATACAAATCTAACCGCTAGAGAATGCTTGATTGTACCAGACTTGGGTAATGGCCAGAATAAATCATAATGCTTTTTTGAAGAGTACATAAGAGGATAATGATGACCTTTTTGCTTCAACAATATTATAATAATACTATATGTTATCTTATTCATTTTACCGAAGTATATATAAATATATGGTAGAACAAAAATATTTTCATGGAACCGAAGTATATATACATGTACTGTTCAAGGTTCACAACATGGACACGAAAGCACACAAGTGAGGACCTATCTCATAATGTATACAGATATTTATTAAACGCGTCTGGCCTATTTTGTGCTGGAAGAATTTAATACCCCGACCCACCCCTACATAGCTTGACGTTGTAGTTTCCATGACTCACACAAGCCTGTTTTATTTATCTTTATTATGTTTAATTTATTACTGCAAAATTTTGAAATTTTTTGATATTGACATATTAGGGGTACGCCTGCCAGCCTCCAACTCCAAGTTGTTCCTTTGCAGTATAATTCAATAAAGTTGTTTGGTGAGGAGTCTTAACGTATTGTTTCCTTTAACTTATGATCATCATACGAAATGGACAAAATAGTGCATCTCAACTTGGGACGACAAGTTCTTCTGTCATTGAGAGAACAGATTTTGATATAGTTTGGTGAAAGAAAGATTTACAAGGCCAAGTTTTCAACAGTTCAAGTAATTTTATGTGTGAGAATACTACATGGGTTTTTGGTTTTTCAACATTACAAATTAGCTGAAAAAAAAGAGCTTCTTTGAGTATTTCTTGAGAAATGGGTCCAAGAATTCTTGTATTTCTGGTTGTTGCTTTAAGTCAAGTATTTACCATACCAGCAATGACTGATGAGGCTGATTGTAAGTTCTCTACAAATTATTATCTTCCCGTTTTCTTGTTTTGGTGAATTTCTTGGAACTTGCATCTTGTTTAAGCACTCTTTTGATTCAAATTAGTATCAATTGCTCATGTCTAACAGATACTATGCTTAAATATAGACTCAGGACTCCAGATTCCACCTTTGTTAATTCACAGATGTTTGTTTTTTGTGGTGCAATTAATTGCATAATCTTATTAAGCTGAATTTTGGTGTCCTTGCATGCCTGCTTGTGGAAATTTCCAGACTCAGGATTTGTTATTAATGTCAGTTCAGTTGTATCTGGTTTAAGATGTACCAGATCTTGCTTCTAAATCTTTGGCGTATGATATACTTTGTCAACTCAGAAGAGTATCCAGCCTCCTGGACGCTTTCCTATTCTTGTACGATTATTGAAGTCTAGGCCCCAGAATTGTCCATTAGTCTTGTTTAATCTGGGAAATCAAGTAGTTGTAATTTTTCTTATTTACCTCCTCAATATATGTCATATTATTTGACAATTTTCAAATTAATTGATTAATTTTGTTTTATAATATCGTTGACTCCTGATGCAGTTACTGCATTGAAAGCTATCAAGGATGTCTGGAAAAATGTACCACCTACTTGGGTGGGTGCAGGGAAGATATTTTGCGTTGAAGTAAACTCAATCTAGAAGGTCAAGGAAGGCAACCACCAGTTGTCACTGCCCAACCGTCCAGCCACTAGCCGCCAGCCGCCAGCCACCAGCCGCCAGCCGCTTTCACACCGTCGGCCACAACTGCCTTCACACTTGAAGGTTGAATATTTCTTGTTTTGATTTCGTGTATAAATAAGCAGTTAAACTTATGCAATTATGTGTGGAGAGATTGAGAGAAACACTAGAGAGAAAGAGAGAAAGAGAGAGGGGTTGTTGTAAGCTTTTGTTTATGTAATTGTAAGCTTTGTTCTTGAAATAAAAGAGTGTGTTTTATCCACTTCGAGTGTTTCAAAGCCACTACAAGTGGTTTCTCCCACCAACAATTGATATCAGAGCCCTGTTCGTCAGAAAACAGAGGTATTTTTGGGAAATATCCGAATTTTCAAAGTTGTCAAAAACAAGTTTTGATCATTCCAAAGTGTAGAGCTCATCAATAAGAACTCAATGGTGCAAAAATCAGGTCAATCAGAGCACGGGGTGGACCACACTCTCCATCTGAAGTTTCAGCACTATAGCCCACACGCCTCGAGGAAGAAGACGAGTGAGCCACACGCGCGCCATATTTGAGCCGCATCGAGCCAAGCCTCAAGCCGAGCTGCAAGCCAAGCCACGAGCCATATTTTGAAGCCAAGCCAAGCTCCAAGCCATATTCCGAAGCCAAGCCAAGCTCCGAGCCATATTCTAAAGTCAAAGTCAAAAAAGAATATTCCTTGGAATATTCCCGATTCAACCTAGCAAACCACCCGAATTGGTTTTTGGACCGGTTCACCTTATTTTTGACCTGTTTTTTACAAAGTCAGACCGGTTCCCTACTATTTGGACCATTCTGGATCCATCTATGGTGTCGGTTTTGCCAAATTCGACTCCTAAAAGGTGATATAGTCATTTAAAGAGCAAAATGACTATAGAAAATGCACAAACACTCATCCCAAAGCTAACCAAAGACAACTATGATAGTTGGTGCATCAGATTGAAGGCATTCCTTGGTTCACAAAAGTGTATAAATATTGTGCAATATGGTTATGATGAACCAGAGTCCAAAGAATCAGAAGATGCTTTACCAGAGGTACAGAAGCAAGTCCTCAAAACCAATAGAAAGAAAGACAACAAAGCAAAGACCATCATTTATCAAGGTCTTGATGAAGTGACATTTGAAATCATTGCTTCCGTAGAAACATCAAAAGAAATATGGGAGGCTCTTCACCAAAAATACAAAGGTGCTGATAGAATAAAGAAGATTCATCTCCAATCTTTATGAGATGAATTTGAATTGTTACAAATGAAGTCCTCAGAAATCATTTCTGATTATCACATAAGAATTATGGTGATAGTCAATCAGATGAGAAGAAATGGAGAAGCCCTTTCAAATGCTCGAATTACAGAGAAAATTTTAAGATCCCTAGATCCAAAATTTGATTTTGTTGTTGTTGCTATTGAAGAATCCAAAGAAGTGGACAAGTTAATAGTGGATGAACTTATGAGTTCTTTGCAAGCTAATGAGCAAAAGAATGTAAAAAGAAATGGAGATAAGGCAATTGAGCATGCCTTATAAGCAAAGTTGTCTCTCAAAGACAGATATGAGCAAGGGGAGACTTCAACAAGTGGATACACCACTCGAGGAAGAAGTCAACAAACACGAGGAGGATTTCAATGATTTCAAGGTAGAGGTTCTTGGAATACAAGTTTTAGAGGAAGAGGTGGTAGAAACACCACCAGAGGAGGTCGAGGACAACAAGCATTCACTCCTAGAGGAAGAGGAGACGATTACAATAACCGTGATAAAAGGAATATTCAGTGTTATAATTGCAATCAATTTAGCCACTATAGCACTGAATGTCAAAAGAAAGCTCAACTGGAGATACGTGAACGAGTCAACTATGCAGAAGAGGATGTCAACAGTAGAGGAGCAGCTGCATTATTTGTCCAACAAGGACTTGACAAGAATCAAGAGAATATTTGGTATCTTGATTTCAGAGCTAGTAATCACATGTGTGGCCAACGAGATTTATTTAGTGATCTAGATGAGACCATACAAGGTTTTGTCATTTTTGGAGATACATCAAAAGTTCCATTCAAAGGTAAAGGCAACATCCCAATCAAGTTGAAGAATGGCGATCATAGCTACACCGATGTCTACTATGTCCCAGCCATAAAGTAGAACTTGGTAAGCATAGGTCAACTACTGGAGAGAGGCTATACACTTTATATGAAGAATTGTCATCTGACAATTATAGACTACAATGAGAGATTAATTGCCTATGTGAAAATGTCCAAGAATAGGATGTTTTCTTTAAACATCCAATATGATGCAGCAAAATGTTTGAATGCCATCACCAACAGTGAAGAATGGCTTTGGCACCTGAGGCTTGGACATCTAAATTTCACAAGTCTAAAGATGCTAGCAAGCAAGAAGATGGTCAAAAGTATGCCCCACATTGATCATCCAAATGAAGTCTGTGAAAGTTGTGTCCTCAGCAAACATCACAGATCCAGTTTTGCCAAAGAAGTCAATTGGAAAGCAAAAAAGCCACTAGAGTTAGTGCACACAGATGTGTGTGGTCCTATAAAGCCTATGTCAACTGGACAAAATAGGTACTTCCTCACTGTCATTGATGATTTTAGCAGAAAGACATGGGTATATGTTTTGAAGAGGAAGTCAGAAGTGTTCAATTGTTTTAAAGATTTTAAAGCAATTGTTGAGAAGCAAAGTGGTTATAAGATCAGAACCATGAGATCTGATCAAGGTGGAGAATATACAGCAAATGACTTTGAAGCCTTTTATACACAACAAGGCATCAGACATCAAACAACACCAGCTTATACACTACAGCTGAATGGTGTAGCTGAGAGGAAGAATCGAACAATTCTTGATATGGCAAGAAGTCTACTCAAAGCAAAGAAGTTGCCCAAGCAATATTAGGCTGAAGCTGTATCATGTGCAGTATATTTGCTGAATCGCTGCCCAACCAGAAGTTTGCAAGCTATCACTCCACAAGAAGCATGGAGTGGTCACAAACCAAGTGTTACTCATCTTCGAGTTTTTGGTTGTGTGGCATATGCAAAAGTCCCAAATGCAAGAAGGACCAAACTTGATGATAAAAGCGAGAAATGCATCTTTGTCGGATACGGTAAGAGAAAGATGGGATACAAGCTGTATAATCCCATCACCAAGAAGGTAATTATGAGTAGAGATGTTATCTTTGAAGAAGATAAAACTTGGCAATGGAATGATGACCAAGAAGCAGTTAAATGGATCAGCACTGATTTGATCCTTGAAGATGAAGAAGTACCAACAGTACTTGCAGAAGGTCCAATAGTACCAGAAGATGAGCCACAAAGTCCGGTACACAGATTTCCTGTATTCAACAAGAGAAACACGCCAGAATCATCATCAATACCATCATTACCAGAACCATCATCAGCATCCTCATCAGAAGGACCAAGAAGGATGAGAAATATAGAAGAGCTGTATGATGCCACTCAAGTAATGGAAGATACAACTTTATTTTATTTTTTTACAGATAGTGACCCACTTAGCTTCAATAAAGCTATCAAAGAAGAGAAGTGGATAAAAGCAATGGATGAAGAAATACATGCTATTGAGAAGAATGATACGTGGAAGCTTACCTATCTACCAGAAAACAAAAAAGCAATAGGTGTCAAATGGGTCTATAAGACAAAGAAGAATGCAAAAGGAGAAGTGCAAAGATACAAAGCAAGATTAGTGGCAAAAGGCTACAAACAGAGATAAGGCATTGACTATGGAGAAGTGTTTGTTCCAGTAGCCTGACTAGAGACAATCAGATTGATGATCTCACTAGCAGCACAACATAGATGGAAAATCTATCAACTCGATGTGAAGTCAACATTTCTGAATGGCTTCCTGGAAGAAGAGATTTATGTTGAACAACCACTTGGATACATTGATGCTGAAAATGAAGGCAAAGTATAGAAGTTGAAGAAAGCCATTTACGGTTTGAAGCAAGCTCCGCGTGCTTGGAATACCAGAATTGACAGGTATTTTCAAGATAATGGATTTGAAAAATGTCCATATGAACATGTAATTTATGTGAAGAAAGAAGTAGATGACAACATATTATTTGTGTGCCTATATATTGATGACTTGATATTCACCAGCAACAATCTTACCATGTTCGAAGACTTCAAGAAAAATATGGTACAAGAGTTTGAGATGACAGACATTGGTTTAATGGCACATTTTCTTGGCTTAGAAGTCGTGCAGAAAGAAGAAGGGATTTTTGTATCTCAAAGCGGTTATGCCAAAGATATTCTTGAAAGGTTCAAGATGGAAAGCTGCAATCCGGTATCAACTCTAGTTGAGAATGGAGTGGAATTGAAGAAAAGTAAAGTTGGAAATGTTGATCTAACTTACTTCAAGAGCTTAGTAGGAAGTTTAAGGTACTTAACATGTACCAGACCAGATATACTCTACGGAGTCGGACTGATCAGCAGATATATAGAGAAGCCAGACCAGTCTCATTTGAATGCAGCCAAGAGAATTCTTCGCTACATCAAAGGAACAATAAATGAAGGTATGTTTTATACCTCAAGTACATATTTCAATCTTACTAGCTACTCAGATAGTGATTGGGGTAGAGATCTGGATAAAAGAAAACGTACAACAGGGTTTGTATTTTTCATGGGAGATACATCTTTCACATGGTCATCCAAGAAACAATCGATTGTCACGTTATCAAGCTATGAAGCTGAGTATATTGCTGCCAACTCAGCTGTATGCCATTTAATATGGTTAAGAAATTTGTTGAAGTTTTTGGGATTTCCTCAAGAAAATCCTACAGAGATTTATATCGATAATCGATCAGCGATTACATTGGCAAAAAATCCGGTGTATCATGAAAGAAGTAAAATACACGTCATCATTTTATTCGAGAGTATTTATCATATTGAAATTCATGCTTGGAATGACATCCCTCGATTGAGTTTAAGAGGGAGATTTGTTGAAGTAAACTCAATCTAGAAGGTCAAGGAAGGCAACCACCAGCTGTCACCGCCCAACCGTCCAGCCGCCGGCCGCCAGCCGCTTTCACACCGTCGGCCATAACCGCCTTCACACTTGAAGGTTGAATTTTTCTTGTTTTGATTTCGTGTATAAATAGGCAATTAAACTTATGCAATTATGTGTGGAGAGATTGAGAGAAACACTAGAGAGAAAGAGAGAAAGAGAGAGGAGTTGTTGTAAGCTTTTGTTTATGTAATTGTAAGCTTTGTTCTTGAAATAAAAAAATGTGTTTTATCCCTTTCGAGTGTTTCAAAGCCACCACAAATGATTTCTCCCTCCAACATTTTGTGCGCCAACTCACGGGTGACTTCCATGTAAGCCACTGGCTATGTTTGATAGAGGCTTGCAGATTTTTCCTTCTTCAGTTTTTAATATTAACCCGATAATTCTCAACTGTAGAACATTGGCAAGCATGGGATTGAAAGGTACACTGTCTGGAGATATCCAATCCTTGTCAGAATTGCAGATTCTGAATGTCTTCATTCTACACTGTAACCTTTCCTTTTTTATGTGATGAATAGGATCCAATCATCCAAGTTGCAAGTAATGTGCTTGAATTATTGTTCAGCTTTTAGTCTTCTAAAGCATGATGATAGGCATTGAATACTGACGATGCCTCACTCTCAGAGCTTGCTTTTATATCCGAGATGGGCATTGCTTAGAATAACTGTTGGCAAGGGATTGCTTTCATATTGAGTGATTAAATGATTGAATAAAGGGATATATTTCCATGCAAGGGATTGCTATTATACATTTCTAATAATTGCATCTTTATTCAGGGATTTACCCTACAACAAGGGCTTGAGTGGCCCTCTTCCTTCAGCAAATGGGGATTTGAAGAAGCTAACAAACTTGTAAGGGGATATTCTATTGCACCATACTGTAACTTGATGCTAAATTTCTTGCCTGGTATCGGGCCTGATGTTAACTTTTCTTGTTTCCTTTCATTGTAGAATACTGGTTGGTTGTAGTTTCTGTGGTCCGATACCTGATTCAATAGGATCTTTGCCACTACTTGCCTCTCTGTAAGAACTTATCAACTTGTAATACTTTCCTTGCTTTACCGCAATGTCATTGAAACAGTTATTGTTCATGATCCTTCTAATATATGCTTGTAGTAATATGCTTTCATCATTTGCCGTCATTTATGCCTGTGGCAGCATTTCTAAAACCCTTCATTGGTATTCCCTGCAGATCTCTGAATTCGAATGGCTTCACTGGATCTATTCCCTCTTCAATTGGGAACCTAACTAGCCTCTATTTGCTAGATCTTGCTGATAACAGGCTTACTGGGACCATCCCTGTCTCCACAGCGACTACACCTGGTCTTGACCTGCTAGTTCATACAAAACACTTGTGTGTCAGATCTCTTCGTGCTATACTTCTCATTGCTGCTTTCTTACCACAAATGATTCCATTTACCATGTTTGTTGATACTCTAAAAACCTATTTACAGTCATCTTGGATTGAATCAGCTCTTAGGCACAATCCCTCCTAAGCTTTTTAGCTCGGAGATGAAACTCATACATGTGTAAGTTTCATTCAATTGTTAAAATATTGGATGGTGGTAAATAACTATTTCACAACTGGATAAGAGATCATGTGGCTATATCCTGTGTACTCCTTTCCGGTTGAATACACGCTTAAATCACAATAATCCACAAAACTGTTCACTTGTACATTTCTTCTCCTCTCGGATTCTTAAAATTGTTTTACAATTCGTTTGACTCTTCTGGAATTGCAGAATTCATAATCACCGATATCTGCCTACTTAAGATTTCTTTGACTGTTTCTTTCTTTTCCTTCCTTTCGGCAGACTTTTTGAAAGCAACAAGCTGACAGGCAGCATTCCTTCCACCCTTGGCCTTGTGAAGACTTTGGAGGCTGTGTAAGTATCAGTAGTATTGGAGACTCATGTCATTTTGTACAGTGATTCACCATGCTCAATTTTGTAATGGAGTATGCTATATTGGTTACAGGCGCCTTGATAATAACTCATTCAGAGGATCTGTCCCGTCAAACATCAATAGTCTTACCAGTGTCAGTACGATGTAAGTATGGAAGGGGGAGACATTCCATCATAACCGGTTGTATTCAATCATTAATATTCAATATCTCTTGTGGGAATTTTTCTTATGTTAAAGAGTGTTGCTTGGTTACCATTTTTCAGGTTTTTATCCAACAATGATTTAACTGGGCCGCTTCCCAACCTTAGTGGCATGAATGTTCTCACTTATTTGTAAGACTTACATGATTTACAAGTATATTATCAGTTTCTGAGATGAAATCTAGCTCTACCTTTTCCTTTCCCTTTTTTTTTTCGCTATATGTTTATTCTGATCAAATTGTTGTTTGCAGGGACATGAGCAATAATAGTTTCGATGATGCAGAATTTCCTCCGTGGCTTTCAACCTTGCAGTCTTTGACAACATTGTATGGTTATATCATGGTTCTCTGCTTTCCTTCCCAGTCTAAATCTGCTCTCCCTAAACTATCACGTACACATCCCTGAACTCGTTAAAAGCACAAACCCTTTCCATCAACTTGCTTTGAATGAGTTCATATTAACTCACTTGACATATTATAGCCGTCTGCTAGCTCAAATGCTATGTTCTTATCACGTCTTAACAATAGAGATTTAAGAAGAAGATTGAGAATAAGAAGAGAAGAGAGAAGAAAGGATAACAGTATCAACTGTCAAAACAATGAATCATTTATTTCTTGCATATCACGTTAGTTACACCAGTATTTATATACACTTGTAACTTCTGACTGTCAACTAACTACAGACGTTATTCAACTAACAGCGAACCAACCAATGTGCACGTGGCTTAATTCTTCTCTAACTGATTAACTGCTTCTTCGGAAAGTAAACTGGATGACGGATTGTATTAAATGAATCATTTGACTGATTGCCACAATACTTTTTTTATTTAGATTAATTTTTTTTGTTAGTTTAATTTTTTGATTATTTAGAGATTTTTTTTATCTATAAATAGACTTATAATTAAAACATGTAAAATACCATATAGAGTGTATATTTGAGAAAATACTTAAAGCCAAAACATCCTTTCTCTAAAAAATTTCTTATTTTTTAAGTTTTGATTTTAAGATTTTCTTCTACAACACCTAAAGTTTCTTCCAACAAGTAAGCTCAGAGCTTGTTTTTTTTTATTATTTAACATAACTAATTCAAACTTCACACTTGAATTTTCTCATTTAATAAAGGACAATTATGAAATTTAAAGTTTTCTCATTTAATAAAGGACAATTATGAAATTTAAAGTATTCATGTGAAAGCTTAACTAGGTTCCTAAGATATATGAAAAATAGTTAAAAAAAGTATTAAGAAGCTTGTAAAAGAAACAACATTGACTTCAACTTAAAGGAAGGCCGAGCAAAAGGCATGAAAATAGGATCAATAATTACTCACAATTATCCAACAAGCAATTATGAGAAATTTTGCAACCATTAAAGCAAGGAGCTAACAATGTTAGATGTATGCTTATAAAAGTTATGAGGTGACTTTAGCTATATATGCTTGAATAGAAGAGTATTTTAAATTATTTTATTAGAGCATTGACCACATACAATTCAATAAAGATACATGGGGAGAAGATAAAGGAAACACGTGTGCTAAAAAAGATTATAAGCTTAATAAGTCAACTGGTTGACCAAATAAAGCAAACTAGCTGACTAGTTCATCTAACAGTGGCAATCTGAGACTCGGGTTTGACAAAACAAGAGCTAAATATTACAATTATGAAAATATAGAATATTATGCCAAGGATTGCTGGAATCCAACCAAAATGACTGGAGAGAATGCCAATCTTATTATAAATGATGAGAAAAAAACCACTTTATTACTATTCCATGATAAATGTATGCATGTTAAAGAAAACATGTGGTAGCTAGATAATGATACCAACTGTCACATGTGTGGAGATAAAGGCAAGTTTGTGGAGTTTGATAAATAAATTAAAGGTAATTTTACCTTTATGGATTATTCAAAGGTTTCCATTAAAGTAAAATGTATGATTCTTATAAAATTAGAAAATAAAATTCATTAATTTATTGATGATGTTTATTATATTCCTACTATAAAAAAATAATATATTGAGTATGAGACAATTGTTGGAGAAATGTTATGAGATTAAGATGAATGATCATACCTTGACATTACTTGATACTTACTCATGGAGCTATGATTGCAAAGGTAATAATGATATAGAACATAATGTTTTTGCTAAATATATAGATGAATGTACCTAAATGTTTAAAGGCATGTGTGGAGGATGTGATATAACTTTAACATATAATACTTGGGCATATAAACTTTGATAGCTTAAAGATGATAACAAAAATGAAAATGTTGAAAGGTCTATCATCTATAAGACATCCATATTAGTTGTGTGAAAGATTAATAGGCAAACAATTTCACAAAAACTTTCTAAAGGAGTTCACATTTAGAGCAAGTCAACCTTTACAAGAGATATATGCAGGCATATGTGGTCCTATTCAACCATGCTCATTTGGTAAAAATTTATATTTTCTCTTTTTTATTGATGATTATAGTAGAAGAACATATGTATACGTAAGATAAAATATAATGTATTTAATTGTTTTAAAAAGTTTAAGGCATTTGTTGAAAAAAGAAAATGGTTACTCTATAAAATCCCTTATGATAGATAGGGGGTGAATTTTATTCTTATGAGTTTTGTGAAGCTCAAGATATAAAAAACTGTTAACAATGCCTAGATTCCCACAATAAAATATCACGGTTGAGAGAAAGAATAGAAGCATCTTCAGCATGTCTTGAATCATACTCAAAACTAAGAAGATGCCTAAGGAGTTTGGGCTTAAGCAATAGGTAGTGTTGAATACTTGTCAAATAGGTGTCCTACAAAAGGCTTGAATGACATAAATCAACTAGAAGCATGGAATGGAAGAAAGTCAAGTGCTTCTCACTTAAAAGTGTTCGGAACCATTAATTATACGTATGTAAATGATCAAGTAACGACCAAGCTAGATGATAATAATAAAAAGATGATCTTTGCGTGCTATGATCAAAGTTTTAAAGGATACAAGCTTTACAATCCTAATGAAGAAAAGATGATGATTAATATAGATGTCGAATTTAATGGAGAAGGAGCATGAGATTGGAAGATAGATGATGGTGGGAAACATAATTTTCTACGAGTTCTTGATGAAAAGGATAAGAGATATAAAGATCATCAAGAACCCATAGTTACATCTCCACAATCATTAATGAACTCAATTTCACCTTTATTTTCTTCTTCTAGTGGAAGTTCTAGTAGTGATAACACATTTAGTCCACTAAGAAAGATGAGGAGCCTTCATGACTTATATGAGGCAAATATTCCTATTGATGATGATGTAACACTATATTATCACTTTACTACATGTGATTTTATAGTGTTTGAAGAAACAATAAATGATGAAAAGTGGAGAATTGTTATGGATAAGGAGATTGCATCAATTATGAACAATGACATAGAAATTAGTTCTAAGATCAAAAGAAAAAAAGCCAATAGGTGTTAAATGAATTTATAAAGAAAAAGAAGAACACTAAAGGATAAATGGAAAGGCATAAAGCAAAGTTTATTACAAAAGGCTAGTTTAAAGTATGAGATTAACTATGATGAAATGTTTGCTCTAATTACTGTATTAGAGACTATTTGATAAATCCTTGCCATAACTGCCAAATATATATGGAAAATCTATCAAATAAATGTCAAATAAGCTTTTCTAAATGGCTTTCCTAAAAAGAAGGTCTATATTGAGCAATCTATAAGTTATGAAGTAAAGGGATATGAAGACAAGGTTTTAAAGTTAACCAAAGCCTTGTATGGATTGAAGCAATCCTTTAAAGCTTGGTATAATCATATTGATGGTTATTTCTTAAAGAATGAATTTGTAAAACACCCCCATTAATATGCTATCTATGTCAAGATAAAAAAGAGTGACGATATTCTTATTATATGTTGCTATATATAGATGACTTACTCTTTATAAAAACTAATCCAAAGATATTTATAGACTTGAAATAAGTAATGATAAAAGGAGTTTAAGATGACAAATATTGGTCTTATGACATACTACTTAGGGATTGAGATCAAATAAGAAGAAGATGAAATCTTTGTGAATTAAGAGTAGTTTGCAAAAGAGATTTGACATAATTAAAGAGTTGATATCTTCTTCCAAGTATAGGAGTGTCAAAGTAATAAATAACCCGAGATGACCGAGGTGGAATTATATGGAGTTTAACTGTATAAACTACAAATAAAGAAATAAATAATAATAGAAAAGGAGTTGAAGAGAGCTTTGAAATGTGATATTGATGTAATGATTTAAACAAGAATAAAATAATTATTAAGGTTAGAAGATTCACTAATAGTTTTTCAAATATGTATAATATAAACTCTTTTTATTATTCAACTAAAAACCACACACACACAAAAAAGGTTCCAATCATATTATAGTTTATTAACATGATTATATTAATTATCTTATTTGAGTAATACCAATACTTATAAATGCTGTCAGGTATTCATGGTGATAACTTATGTTAACAATAAATAAAATTCCTTTTATAGCATATGTGTTGGTTATACTATAGAGTTGGGCTATGAAAGTGCAAAGCATTTTTTGTACTAAGGGTTGTTCAACACAAATCTATATTAACCATTTAATAAGTAAGGTATTAAGAGTGAGTAATAATAAATACAAAATATGTTAGTATCAAACATTAAAACCCATGTTCAGTATAGACTATACCTTTTCTTATACTATTGGTATAACCTTTTTACCTTGATATAATAAACTTAGTTGAACATTATGAATAAGAAAAACATAGATAAACAAGATAAGAATATAATTATATAAGTATAGTAAAGGAAATGAAAGCGTAAATAAGAGATTAAAAAAATATAACATAGAATAAAACTTAAATAAAGAAAGAGAGAAAGAGCAAGATCTTGATTTTAAAATCAAGATGTCTAAATGCATGGCAAGTGTCTCCTTTTATAGGCTAAAATTTTAAACTATTGATTGATGACTAATTATTGAGTGAGTGACCATTTCTTAATTTGGTAACAATCCTTATCTTTTTATTTATAGAAAACGTCATTGCTAACAGCAAAATTTGAACAGAAAATCTCATGAAAGTTCTGAGAATATATCTCAGCTTTCTAACAAAATAAGAATGAGGTCATTTAGACTTCTGAAACTCGAGATATGTTTTGAACACTAAATAATATCTAGGTTACAGGACAGATTCAGACTTCTATTTTGATGCTATGATTTGAACTTTCACACAGTAGAATTGAGTCTTAAACTCTTATGAATGTTAAACCAAATCCAAGATATACAGCTCCATGTATGACCCAATGACTGAATAATGTTCTAGTTTGAATTAAATCAGTATCTATTTTCAAAGTTTAGTCTTTTTTTGTCCTTTCACTTTTAATAGTTAATCACATCAATCAATCCTTTGAATTGTGAGATATACCTGCATTTAAAATAAGTATTTACCATAAATTGAAGTTATTTTATATTATTAGACTTGTTATTATAAAATATGCTCTAGTTAAGAAGTTATTGATATTTCAAGTGCAAAATAATGATGTAAAACCTTAATAAAAATACACTTTTAAGAACTAATCAAGATTCTTAAAAAATTCAAAATAAAAGATTATGCAAAAGTGAATACTCTAGTTGAGTTTGGAGTGAAGATGTCAAAAAAAGATGAATGAGAGAAGATAAACTCCATAACATTCAAGAACTTATTTGAGAGTTTGAGATACTTGATATGCATCTATCCAAATATTCTATTTAGATTAGGGCTTATAAGTAGGTTTATGAAGAAACAAAACTATACAAATTTTAAAGCTTTAAAACAAATTATTTAGTAATAGTTGATTTTGGCTATTTTATAGATATTCTAGTAAGTTTGATATTGTGGATTAAAGTAATAGTGATTGGGCTGGAGATATAGTTGATAGAAAGAGTACACTAGTTTTGATTTCTACATGAGAGATATAACATTCACATGGAATTTAAAAAAGCAATATATAATCACTTTATCAACATGGAAAGTTGAATATATAGCTACTACAACATGCGTTTGTTATTCAAAGAAGCCATATAAATTTATGTGGATAACTTATCAGTTATTGCCTTAGCAAAGAATCTAGTGTTTCTTGAAAGAATTAGGCACATTGATTCAACATTTCATTACTTACGAGATTACATTATAAATAAGAAAGTTAAAGTCAAATATATAAAGACTCAAGATTAAGTTGTAGACATTTTCACAAAGCTATTCAAACATGAAGTTTTTGCCAAAATATGAGATATACTAATAGTTAAAAAGAAATCAAGTTTAAAGAAGGATGTTTAAAGTAAACTACATTTTGTTTTTTTTGGAAAAGATAGGAATTGATCTACTAGTTGACTGGTTGGATTAAATGAATTGGTCAACTAGTTCAAAAATGGTAAACTAGTTGAGTCAGCATAATACTTTTCCTATTCAAATTAGGTTTTCCTTTTGTTAGTTTAATAATGTAATTATCTAGGACTTTTTATATATAAATAGGCTTATAATCAGAATGTGATAGAGCAATGTAGAAGAACTTAGGAAGTGTATATGTCATAAACCATTTAATGTAAAAACATCCTTTCTCTTAAATTTTTCTTGTTCTTTATTATTGATTTTTATCATTATCTTTTATCACACCTAGAGTTTCTTCTAATATTGACATTCCTTTTAAGGCTTAATTCTATTTCCAATATTACTTCTTCTGAACTTTATTGGTTGTTTAATGGCTGAATGTAACAATACCTTCCTCTTCAAATGATTCTTGTTCTCAGTAATTTATATTAAATTATAATATAATATCTTTATTGAATAGGTTTGACCATTACATTAACTTCATTGTCATAGCTTGACTGTCTTTTTTTCATTAACTTTTTTTTCTCTAGAATTGCCACAGACATGACCTTGACTTTTCCTCCTTCATCTGTTATTGATAGATTTGAAGTTGTTATTATATTAGTTCGTACCTTTAGTTTGAGCAGTGATACATGAAAGATAGGATGAATGGAAGCTCGTGTAGGTAAAGTTATATCACCACTATGTTTTAGACAATCAATCATACCACCTATGAGGATTATGCATTGTCATGCATCTTAGATAAGTCTCCAAGCATTGGTTAACCCTCTCAGTTTGTCCATCCATTTAATGATGATCTGATGAATTTAATAGTAGCTTGACACCTAGTAATTTGAATAAACCCCCTATAAAACAAATAGGTAAATTTTTGTTGTCTCTATTAGTTACAATTGTTGCAAGAAGTCCATGAAACTTGTAAATGTGATCTAAGAATATCTAAGCAATTTGTTGAGCCACGAAGGGATGTGTTATTTCTAAAAAATAGTTATACTTAGTGAATCTATCCACTGTAACTAGGATAATATTCCTTCCTCTAGCTTTGACAACCTTTTAATAAAGCCCATAATGATGTTCTTCCAAATTCCTTATGAGATTGGAAATAGTTGAAGTAACCTGGGATAAAGAACTCTTTCCATCTTTACCTATTTACATGTCATATTTGTTTATAAATTTTCTTACCCAAGTCTTCAAGGAGGGCCAGATTGCATAGTAAAACACTATCTTGAGCCTTAGGAATTTTGCACTCTAGCACACTTTTCTATTTGTAAGTCATGTGTAAGAACAACTAGCTTTCCTTCCAACTCCCTAGTACTACCAATGACAATTGTATTCTTGTATCTAAGAACTCCATATATCCATAAATATCCAGGCCAATTCTCCTTGTTAAGCATTTTCTTAGCAACAATCTTTTTGAATTGATTATTCCCTTGATAAGTCTCACAAACATGGTCAAATCATGTTGGATTGATTGCAATAATGGTTGTCAAACAATCAATCAAGGCTTCCTCCATTTGATTAGTTTTATCTTCATCTTTTCTAGATAATACATCTATTATTGTATTTTCTTTACCCTTTTTATATTGGAATGTATATCTTAATTTAAGAAATTTGGTTACACCTTCCTTGTAGATTAATATATGTATTTTTTTATTCAAGTAGGAATTTTAGACTATCATAATCAGTGTTAACAATAAATTGATCATGTCAATATAATGCCTTTATTTATCCATTACCATAAGGATTTCCATATATTCCTTTTCATAAATGGAAAATCCTAAAAGCTTGGGATTTAAAGCTTTGTTGAAATAAGATAAAAGCCTTCCTTTCTAACACAAAACAACTCATAATTCATAAACACAAGTATTAGTTTCAACTCTAAACTTATATTAAATTTTGGAATAGCTAGAACTTGAACTTGATAGAGGGCAATCTTCAATTATTCAGAAGCTTTTTGCGCATTCTCATTTCATCTGAACTTGTTCTTCTTCAATAGCTTAGTTAAAGGTTTGCTGATTACTCCAAAACTTCTTATAATATCCAGTAAGCCCTGATAAACCCTTTAATTCCTTGATAAAACTTGGCGTTGACCAACTCTTGATTGCCTCAATCTTCTTAGCATATGTTGAAACTCAATTTAAAGAAATGACGTGCCTAAAATACTCAACCTTTTGTTCATAAAATGAACATTTGGTTCTTTTTGCAAATAACTAGTTTCTCCTTAAAACCTCTAATACTAGCCTTAAGTGTTCCAAATGTAGGTCTAATGAAGAGCTATAAATTAATATATCATAAAAAAATACCAACACAAATCTCCTTAGAAAGAGTTTTTGAATTATATTCATTAATGTTTGAAATGTAGCAGTGGCATTTGTTAAGCCGAATAACATTACTTTAAACTCATAATTTCCATGGCATGTCTTAAAAGCACTCTTCTCTATATCCTTATTATTTATCCTTATTTGATGGTACAAGGTTTAAAGCCAAGTTTTGAGAAAAACTATAAACTTTATAGCTTACCTAATAGATCATTAAATAGAGGAATATGAAAGTTGTTTTTTATGGTTATATTGTTAAGCTGCTTATAATCTATATGGAACCTTCAAGTGTTGTTTTTCTTTTCTTGACTAACAAAATTAAAGAAGCATAAAAGCTATAACTATACTATATTATTCTATTTTGTAAATTCTCATTGACTTGTCCTTCTATTTCTCCCTTATGTACATAATAACTCTTACAAGGTCTAATGTTTATGGCTTTAGATCTAGAAATTAATGGAATTATGTGATTTAAAGCCTTAATTGATGGTAACTATTTAGGTTCTGTAAAAAATATCATCAAATTCTTTCAAAAAAGCCTTTACTCTACGTTGTGTTTTTACTATTGGTTCATCAGTTGCTTCAATTAAAAAGAATTAGCTTATAAACCTATCTAATACCTCCTTTAAACTTTTATGCACTTTAATAGCTCCAATCATTTCTAACTCAATAGTTTTAATATTTCATTTAATTTTGTAATTATTCTTTTTATTTTTATTTTTCTGAATGATAATTTCATTTTGATAATATCAAACAAGATTGAGAACACTTTTAACTAGTCTATAACAAGAACAACATCATACCTTTTCAATTTCAATATCCTTAAATCAACTTGAAATTCATATCCCTATATGAACCAAGTTAGATTTGGACAATGGGGATCACATCTAAAAAAGCTATCATTTTTCTTTTATAATCAATATAGGAGTCTTTACTTTAATAGTTTTAATGACTTCTCTAACTCGAGATATTAAAGTTAGCATAATTGAAGATCAAAACTAGTAGAATGTAAGCCTTGTCTTTTAAGGATGCGATTTTCATGCTCTATATTTTAGGTTTTTCTTTCTTTATGTATATATATATATGTAAAAAGGTATGAATGTCAACTTTCTAATTTCACTAGAATCACTTCATTTTAACATTTACAATTCAAATTCTGTATAAAACATTGATTAAAGGTTAAATCTACCAATATTAAACCCGAGTTGGAACATAGTTTGAATTTTATCTCTAATTTACTTCTTTTTTAATCTTACTTCCAAAAGTACCTTTAAAAGATAAAACAAATATTATCATGGTATTTTATATAAAAAACATAGGCAAATATGAGTAAAATATTGAATAATATGGTTGCATATATATTTTATCATAGTTTCACTAAAAGTATATTTATAAGTTATGAAGATTGATAGAGAAGGAAGAGTTAGAGAATCCAAGGGGTTAGATCAAGAAATATAGGAAAGTTTTAAAGTTGAATTTCATTCCAGTTTAGCAATGAATGGAAATAGACTCCTTAAACTTAGAAGGTAAGGCATAAGTATTGTATGAAGGCTTTTTGACAACATACTTTTATCCTGATGGTGTTATAGTATTGTATTGCCAAGCTTTCAATGTTTATAAGAATAATCATTTTTTTTTTGACAACATACTTTTATCCTGATGGTGTTATAGGTATCATTATCAGCTAAACTATTAAAAAATAACCCATACTCATCTACTTTCTCATTTAATCCTATAGTCTCATTACTCTCTCCTTCTATGGTTTTCAAGAACTAATCTTTGTCATCTTCTAACCCATCCATCATATGAATTCCTTTCATATTATAATGATGCCCTGGTATGTATACTTGTCTTTATATTTAAAATTTTTTCCTAGATGCTTTCTTTATTCAATTGGAGTCTTAATGTGTTTTGATCCTATTTTATAATATACATTAGAAGGAATAAAATGTTTTGTTAGCATTTACTTGGTGCTCCTTTTATTTCAAGAGAAAGTTTTGTTCTTGGTAGAACTCACTTTGGTTTTTTCACTATTGCATATTTTAACTTTTGTTGTCATTTAACATTCTCAAAAGCTTACATCAACGTAGCAGGTTTCAGAATCTTGAGCATAGGTCTTATGCCATCCTTCATACCACCAAGTAAACTTGAAATGTAATAGGTTTCAAGTAATATTGGATTCAAAGCNATAAATATACTTTTAGTGAAACTATGATAAAATATATATACAACCATATTATTCAATATTTTACTCATATTTGCCTATGTTTTTTTATATAAAATACCATGATAATATTTGTTTTATCTTTTAAAGGTACTTTTGGAAGTAAGATTAAAAAAGAAGTAAATTAGAGATAAAATTCAAACTATGTTCCAACTCGGGTTTAATATTGGTAGATTTAACCTTTAATCAATGTTTTATACAGAATTTGAATTGTAAATGTTAAAATGAAGTGATTCTAGTGAAATTAGAAAGTTGACATTCATACCTTTTTACATATATATATATATATAAAGAAAGAAAAACCTAAAATATAGAGCATGAAAATCGCATCCTTAAAAGACAAGGCTTACATTCTACCAGTTTTGATCTTCAATTATGCTAACTTTAATATCTTGAGTTAGAGAAGTTCATTTGATTCAGACAGATTATTGACTCAAATATCTACCAAACTACTAGATTTTAGTAGAAAAAAATCTTATACGAGGAAGACATGATTTTTCTAAGACAACCTATAAATTCTATCAACAAACAAGTTTTGTAAAAAAACAAGTTCAACCTACTTTCTAAGTATCCAAACTAACATGAAAATTATTTCTTCGTATTGAAAAGGTCTTTATTAGGGCAATTTAACTTCTTTAAGTACAAAGTCAAAGTTTGAAGACTTTATGCAAGACTATTTTTCCTTCTGGTTAGGAAAGTAGTTATTATACTAGTTAAAAATATAGATTGTCTACTTTGAAAATGACTATTATTATTTTTAAGGATACAAATTGGTTAAAAGGATGGGGGGATTAGGGTTTTCTATCAAAGAAAAAGAAAGAGAGAAAAAGGAGACAGCGAGAAAGAAAAAAGAAACTCATCCTTTTCTCCTATACCTGAAATTGTTTTGTCTTCCTTAGTTTTTTAATAGATAATCAAAATTAAGTTATTTTTATAGGTTAAAAGATACAAAAACTTTTGAATTTCAAAAACTGTGAGATCTATTTTATCTTTTCTTTTTAGTATATATAATGAGTATGAATGTTTTTCTATGTTTATTTCATATCATTATTTAGTTTGATTGTTAGAGCATACTTTAAGTTATTATTTTAATCAATCTATTACTATGTTTGCTATGAAAATCGGAGTTATGAAATTTAAACTTGTAAAGTGACTAAGTTTAATAATTGTGGCAGATCAACATTGTCAATCTTAGAAAAAAACATTCAATCAAAATAAACATAAATTGTAAATAATTATGTTGTCTAAATTTAAGAACCTATCTAATTCTTAAGGTTGTTATTAAATTAAATTACTAGTGCGAACACTCTGATTGTTTAATAGTTAGGGTTTGTTACACTACGGATCAGTTAACTAACTAATGTTAATGAAAAATAAATATTCAGAATATAAATTGACATATCGTTTCACTAATAAGTTTTGATTTTCGTAGGTGGTCATTTACTTGAGGCCAAGGTTTTTCTCTTAATAAGTTTTTATTTATTTAATTTAGTTTGATTACTTTATTTTTTTTATCATAATAGTCTAGATAACCTCAAAACCTCCAAAATTTGAATCATTGAGCATTAATACTTGAACTAGATTTTTCTTGTGAGATCAATTCTTTTTTTACTCTATACTATCTTATTTGTTTAAACTAGAGTAATTAATTTGTGTGACCTCGATATTGCAACAATCTATTTTTGAGTTGAATGGGTCATTCTTTTATACTTCATCCCCTGTAATAGAATATAACTTCTCATATCAATGTTGTATTTGCTTATCCACTTTTTACCGTGTTTGTTTAAGTTCTTGATCTTGTTATTTTCCACCATGGTAGCTATAGATCAATGTATTGATACCACATTATTGATATCATATTTTAACAATAAAGATTTAAAAAGAAGAGAAGGAAAGTGAGAGTAGAGAATAATAGTAATAATTGTAAAAACAATGAATCATTTATTTCTTGCATATTATGTTTGTTACACTTGGAAGTTCTAGCTGTCAATCACGAGTGTTCAAAAAACCAATTAAACTGATTTTTAAAACCATAAAATATTTCCGATTCGGTTTGGTTTTGGTTTTATAACAGAAACTGGTGAACCAAACCGAACCAAGTCACCAACCATAAAATAAAAGACCTGTAAATACTACAATCTATAGTTAGCCTAACTCTAATACCATTACATGAAAAGCACCGCTCAGACCAGAGACTAGTTTTCCTCTCTTCCTTTCCCTTTTAATGTTCATCCACTCTGCATCTCTACCCCTTGCATCTGTCTTTTCTCTAGCTAAAGAAAAACCCACATCTCCATCTCCTTGGCTTTTCTCTTCACTTCATGTTTCGGTCTATGTTCTATCTCTCGTTTGCATGTCTGTTTTTCACCATTTGCAAATTTGTAGAGCCAAACAAGCAGGCATATATAAGTGGTCATGATTCAAAGTATTTCTTGGCAACTAAAAAGGGTGAAATCCCTGAGCTCAAAGAAGAGCGCAATTCTCAGTATAAAATCCATTCATCGTCCTTCTTCTTTTCATTTTAATTGTGTTGTTAGATCTATCTGATTTTAACTGATTGATTTCGTTGAAATTTCTTCTTCAACTAGACTTTCACTCGAGGATTGATTTTTTTATTAATTATATTCATGTTACTGAGAAATCGTATAAAATTGTGCTAGGATTTCCTAAGGTTTGATTTTTTATTATTATTATATATTGAGAATTGAAATGGAGCTATTAGGGATCATGTGATACAAAATATCCTTTTGTGAAGGAAATTTGTTATATAGTTTTCATGTTTGGTATCATAGATTCTAGGAATTCAGGCGATTAAGTTTTAAGGTTTTAAAGCTAAAAACTAAATTTAACTAAAATAAACCTAAATTTAACCAAAACCGATTTAGTTTGAACTGAAATTTGATTTGAATTTTTAAAAATTTAAATTTTTTAGTTTGATTGATTTTTTAAATTCAAACCAAACTGAACTGATACACGAGGTGAATTAACTGAAGCAGTTATTAAACTGAAAGCTAACCAACCAACGTGCACGTGGCTTAATTCCCTTCTAATTGATTAACTGCTTCTCCTGCTGATATTCCTCACGAGGCTTTATTCTGTTTCCAATGTTGCTTCTTGATTGCTTAATGGCTGAACGTAACATGCCACCGGCTTTCAGCACATCAATCTCTCGATGAAATCATTTTTTTTTCTCTCCCGGAAAGTCGAGCAAAGTTTCCTTATTAAGTAACGAGTTCTTATTTCCAATCATCTATCACCACACATACCATTCAGCAGATAATGTTTGGGCCGTGTAGTCATTCATTTCCTGCCCTTCTGTCATATAACATGTGGCTTTCTTTGTTCTATCTTCTTAATGAATTTTTATTTATTTTTTTGGGACGTAGTCCTGTTGAATTCTTCATGAACACTTGAAAACCTGGAAGTCCAAATCTCCAATCTTGGGAAGCGATATCTACTTAAATAAGCGATAACTATATTAAACTTCTCACAGCTTAATACTCTTTATTATAAATCTTTGACAGCACCTCAATTTGTGTCTACTTCTTATTGCAGGGTGATGGAAACAACACAAGTTCAAGGGCAGATTCCTGTTGACTTCTTCAGCCTTTCTCATTTACAGACTGTGTAAGAGCCAGCACTGTGTTGTTCAACATTTCATTCCATTGATGTTTGGAAACCTGTACAGCAAAATTAGCTGCTTCCTTTCTTGGATTCACATAAAATAGGTTGAGGTTGATATTTACATGTTATGGCATGGCTGGTTAATACCTGCCTTGACTTCTGGTGACAGGGATGCAAGAAATAACCAGCTTAGTGGTTCATTGGATATTGGAAGAGGCCAAGGAAACCAACTAGCATTGATTGATTTGCGAAAAAATCAAATTTCTGCCTACAATAACAGACTGGGAGGAGGAGTGAGTGTAATGTAAGACATATTCTTGATTTATGTTTTATTATTCTTCTAAACAACATTTTAGTACTCTGAGAAAGTCAAATTGCTGGGATATATGTTTTTTTGTTAGTAGCTTTATCTTGTGTGTCTGTTAAATTTTGCAGACTTGCAGACAACCCAATATGTCCGGAAACAGGAGTGACAAAAAGTTGCTGCACAATCTCCCAACCCATTTCTTCCTACGCGACGCCTCCAAATAACTGTGTGCCTGCATCCTGTTTTGCTAAACAGCATTCCAGTCCCAGCTGTAAATGTGCATTTCCATACACAGGACTTCTAGTGTTCAGAGCTCCTTCATTGTCAGACCTTGGAAACATCACTTACTTCAGTGTTCTCGAAAAATCTTTGGTGAATTTATTCAAGTCCCATCAATTTCCCGTGGATTCAGTTCATCTAAGTCAACCAAGAAAAGATCTATCTCAGTACCTTGATTTGAATCTGCAAGTGTTTCCATTTGGCCAAGATCGTTTCAATAGAACAGCAATTTTAAGTATTGGTTTTATGCTAAGCAGCCTGACTTTCAAGCCTCCAGCGCAGTTCGGACCTTTCTTTTTTATTGGTGACACGTATCTGCATTTCACAGGTAGTCTCATAACTGATAAAGAACTGAAAGAAAAAACTTACCCAACTGTTTCTCCATTTCTTATTGTAACACCACTTTCCCCTCCCTCCTTTCTTCTCATCCAGAAGAAGTTCAGAGGATCAAAAAGTCATTAAGCGCAGGTGCTATCATCGGAGCTGCGGCTGGTGGCTCTGTCCTTCTGTTGCTATTGCTTGGTGCTGGGCTTTATGCTTTTGGTCAAAAAATGAGAGCAGAAAAAGCAATTCAACAAAACAATCCTTTTGGTATGAAAAGGATTTGTGTTTTTTACCTGGCAATTGCACTCATGGAATTTCTTGGATTTATTTTGCTTCATTTTCAGCACACTGGGAATCAAACAAGGGTGTTGGAGGTGTTCCTCAATTAAAAGGAGCCAGATGCTTCTCTTTTGAAGAGCTCAAAAAATACACCAACAACTTCTCAGAAACCAATGACATTGGTTCTGGGGGGTATGGAAAGGTTAAGTTTGATTATTTCTCTCCCTCTCTGAAAGCCTATTCACATCTTATCTGCTAATGGATATTTATTTGCATTTGATCTATCCATGTTCATGATGTTCTGATAACATTTATTCACATAAACATTCAAAGAAAACCTTGAATCTCAAACTAGTCGGAACTGGTTCACAACACTTGGATTTTTGTCAATCATAATTCTTAAATTACAACTTCACTACACTGGACCAGGTTTTCTAAAATACACTGCCAACTTTATCCTCAATCATCATGGAGAAAGAGATCCGTGCCCCCACACATAAATTGCTTTCAATTTTGCACGCTAGCATGACAGATGTTTTCAAAATCTATGTCAAAATAACACAATTATGCTCTCACCTTTCCAGCCAGGTAACTTTTCATTCTGCACTTCAAGTATTTTCTACTGCTTTTAAAATTTGTGTTGTTGACATGATCATTTTGAAAGGATGTGAATTCGTTTTCTATTTCATTGACACAAAAACAATCAGTCCCATTGATTTTTTTTTCATTTGTCGAAAACATCAAAGTTAAACGTCATAATATTTGCAGGTTTATAGAGGAGTTCTTCCTACTGGAGAACTAATTACCATCAAACGAGCTCTGCGAGAATGGATGCAGCCTGGGCTGGAATTCAAGACTGAGATTGAACTTTTATCGAGAGTCCACCACAGAAACGTTTTAGGCCTTGAAGGCTTTTGCTTAGAAAGAGGTGAACAAATGCTCATATACAAGTTTGTATCAAATGGAAGTCTCATGGAAAGCCTATCAGGTATTTCCATCAGCTCCTACGACCTTTCAATTCTTTAATTTAATTCTTCAGGACGAGTCACTTGGAGTTTGCTATCTTACACCTTTTTTTTTCATGAGAAATCTAATCACTCTGCATAATAATATAAATGTAGACAAAACTGCATTAAAGCTCATTTTCCTTCGTTCTTTCCAATCCGAGCAGGGAAGACAGGAATCAGGCTTGATTGGGTGAGGAGACTCAAAGTGGCCCTTGGTGCAGCAAGAGGCCTGGCCTATCTGCATGAACTTGCCAACCCTCCCATTATCCATAGGGACATAAAATCAACCAACATATTATTAGATGAAAGCTTAAATGCAAAAGTTGACGATTTTGGCCTCTCCAAGCTTATGGGAGACAGTGAAAAGGGTCATGTTACTACTCAGGTGAAAGGGACGATGGTTAATTCCTCCATAACCTCACTCCATCTGCACAGTACCATTATTTCTTACTTTTTTTTTTGTCGTAAACTATGATTCATTTAACAAAATGAAATGCAGTATCTGATATGACCAGAATGGTTGATAGAACTGATTGTAATAATCATTGCATTTTTTAGGGTTACTTGGATCCAGAATACTACATGACCCTGCAGCTAACAGAGAAGAGTGATGTTTATAGCTTTGGAGTTGTAATGCTGGAACTATTAACCGGAAGAAGGCCGATAGAACGAGGAAAGTACGTTGTGAGAGAGGTAAAGATGGTATTGGATAGAGCAAAAGATTTGTATAAACTCCGCGAACTTCTTGACCCAAGCATTGGTTTGGACACAACATTAAAAGGTCTAGATAAGTTTGTGGATGTTGCCCTAAAATGTGTACAAGAGAATGGAAGTGACAGGCCAACAATGGGTGAAGTGGTGAACGAGATAGAGAATATCTTGCAGCTTGCTGGTCTGAACCCCAACGCGGATTCAGCATCGACATCGGCAAGTTATGACGATGTAAGCAAAGGAAGTGCTAAACATCCATACATGCATAGCAACGACTCCTTTGAATACAGTGAGGGCTTTCCAGATCCGAAGGAAGAGCCACTGTGAGCTTAGTATATCATGGGCCCAGTAAATGGTTGGATGTTACTTACTCGAGTATGAGTTGCATTTTTATTTATTTATTTTTTTGTGTTGTTTGTACTTTGTAGCTTATGTTCAATCAGAAATGTAAATGCGTTGAATTCTTTGAATTTTGAACTTTTAGTAAGCACTATAAGAGTTGCATATGATTTCTGATCAGAGAATATTGTTGCTGTAAAATTCTCACTTTGATCGGCTCGCTTGTATGCTTGTATCCGAACAGCTCAGACGCAAATGATTTTTTTAAAGACGAATATATTTGCGAAAACCTTGTTCTTCATTTAATTTCAATTTCAGACTGTCTGGGACGAACCAAAAGTTTATAATAGGATGTTTAATTTGAATTTAATTGATGATATACTATAATTCTTATATTTAAAATAAAATACTAAATCATATAATTGAATTTAATAATAATGTTTGAAACACGTTAAAATAAATTGAATTAGTAATTTTAAGTACTTTGCTCTTGAATTATTTTTATTACTTGTGCATAATCAAAAACTGAAACTTGCTTTTCACTAGAAGAGAAGAAAAGAGCCTTATTAATCCCATGCTTCTTTTACAAGTACAAATCAAACAGCCACTCTATTGATCTCCTTATTTTGTTTCATTTTCAAACTTGCAAAAACTATACTTTCTCTAGAAACCAAATATACAATACTTGTACCTTCCTTAATTGAGTTGTTCTCTTCAATGGAATTACCACCCATCACACATGACAGCTGATATTGCATTTCTGCACAAAAATGGAGCATCAACATCTATTTGGATTGCATGGGCTCTAGATCCTAGTGGGGCAACAATGGATGGTTCACAGGCTCTTTTAGTTTACTGACAGTCCAATGGCTCCGTGCGTAATTGTTGACACTTCCCCAATAGATCTATTAATAGCTGTGCAACCTGGTACGTAGCTTGAGTTTTAAGGTTCCCAGTATTAGCGTAGAGCACATATATATATGGATATGATAATTTTTGCAAACACTTCAGCTTATTGCTAGCTTGGTGTCGACCTATCAAGTTTGGCAAAAAGTCATAACTTGCCGTGGGCAATCCGTGGAGGTAACCCTGAATACAATGAGCACCCTGAATTTTGTTTCTGGGTCAGTGACTTCAACTAGAGGAACTAGCCCAAAAGTCCGCAAGGGAAATTAAATGCTAGTGGATATGATCAATTAATTATGCAGCGTTTATAGCTATATGATGCTTGCCTAGAATAACTCAGCATAACATTATTAACTCAGCATAATGTTATTAACTGAATAAAGACACCACAATTCTTATTTCTAATAATCCAAGAAATATTATCATACAAAATAAGTTTTTAATAATTGCATAAATAAATTTATGATAATCGCATAAATATTAGTTTAACCTTTTTTACTTGAACTCATGTAATATATTGTCAACCCATTTTTATTTTTAACTATTCAAAGTGTAACTCTATCGTATATCTAAAAAAATTCCAACAAGATAAAGATAATCTAAAAACTGTTTAACTGTTACAAAAATATTTAATTCTTTAAACCTTAATTTCATCATTATTTAGTTATTTTGACCGACTTCTAAACTTGATGGTTTGTATTTATAATAATTTATAAAATATTATTCATTACATTAGTCTCTCTTTAAATTCTAAAGAATAATCATTTATCATTTGTGTATTTTGTTTTATATCTTTTGAAGTTGATGTTATAAACAATGCTAGAGTAGATGATAACAAACCTTGTCTTTTTAGTGTTGGTATAGTTATTTCATAGATATATGGATGGAAGTACTCTAAATAAATATTATTTACTTGCTTGTCATCAATATTCACATCCCCTCTTTTTCTATCCCATCTTCCAACCTTTTCACTAGCACTCTTGACTTTACTTGAGTTTCATGTGCTATATCTTTCTTACATATCTCTTTCTAAGATTGTCCAAGTGATGAAGAGGCTTTCCTTGAATAAGTCTTAGCTTATTTTTGTATTATAACAATAAATAAAATAAGTTAAGATAATTTTAACTAATAAATGCATAATAATAAAAATATAATAAGTAAATTATAATATTTATATCTTCAATAAAAATTTTAAAATCTCTATTAGAACCTCGAATATTTTGGTAGTGTCATTCTATCTAATTTTTTTTAAGCTGATTGTTTTTTTCTAAAACCATTTGCTTTTTAGGATTTTTCAAACAACTAGACACTTTTTTTTAATCTTTATTCTTTTATTTCCTAGGAATTTCAAGCATAGCCTCATCTATTTCTATTATCTATCATAGTATCTATCACCATCATTTCCACCTTATGCCTTAATAACATCCTTTGCATCCATAGCACCACTTATTATTAAAATATCATCATGTAACACACTATTTAACTTACATTATTGAAGAAAACAAAAAGATAAGCAAATAAAAACAAATTTAAGGCTAAAATAATGCAAAATAATTCAATAAATATTATAATAAAGATACATAAAAGTTAAGCATCCAATCTAAATTTCAGGATATTTAAAAGAACTAATTCAAAGTAAAATACAATCAATACATACATTCAAATTCTTATCAAAATCTATGGTAAAACAAATAGGTTAAAGTCAAGATGGGTTATCATGTCACATGTTGATCAAGATTTTAATATAATAAATAAGTTGAACATAAAATATAGAAGAGTTAAAACCAAACTCAAAAACCTCAAATTCTACAAAAACCAAAAAAACACTAACAAATCTCTCACCAAGCTCAATTGATGATAAAGAGCATAACATTAAAAAAAATCATACAAAAATTGAATAGTAATGACTTAAACAAGAATGAATTTCTCTTCTTCTTTTTTTTTTTTCCAAAACTCACATAAGCTTATTTTTCTTTCTAAGTGCTTTCTAATATAGGTGGCTACACACATATTAAAGAACTCATCTCATTCTATTTAAACCAAGGAATAGCTAACTTAACCAATGAAAGAGTTTGTCAACCCAAATCACTAGTGTTGTCTAATGGATTCTAAAATAAAATTATTAAGATATGGATATATGTAGTAAAAAAACCATACAATTTCTATTTGCTTCAAGTTAGATGATAACAATCTTTATTTAGGCTTGAACATAATCAAATCAAACAAAATAGTTGAAATCTTTCTTCATCTTTTCTACCAAAGCCACGAAGGATGCTTAACTAATACAGACATTAAACAAATCCCAAACATGCTATATATGACACAAAAAAGGGTTTCTTCCAATTATTATTGAATTATTCAAAGTGCTAAAACTAGCTTGGTTCGGCCTACCAAATACACTAGATATGCATAAATCTATAGTCCTTAATCTTTAAGAACCTAAAGTATGAAATTTATCCAAAATAAAAAACCCTTTCCTTTTATATGCTCTGGCCATATGTCTCTTAACCTAACAAAACTAGAATTTTTCAAAGTAAAATGTTGCACTAGTAATAATTGACCATATAGGGCATGAAGTTTTATAGCCTTTCTTTCTTTCATGTTAGTTTGAGCACATTTGTTAACTTCAAAACTCTACTTTTAGTAGAGTATTCAAACTCAAAATTATAAAAAAGACTAAGAGAATTTTTTTTTAAATTAAAAACATGTCAAACCCTGAACGAAGTTCTCACCAAACTATCGTGCATCTTGACTTGAATAGTTTATATACCAATTATTGCTTAAACATAATTATCAAGCATAACAACTTTATCTTCATAAGACTTATATGTGTAGAACGAATTCTTATTGAGGCATATATAATAGAAATAGGTGAACTATGACATAATCAAAGAGTTCATATCTTATTCCAATTATAGGATTGTCAAAATAATAAATAACTTGACAAGACCGAAGTCGAACCACAAGGAGATGAACTATATAAACAACAACAACAACAACAACGACAACGACGATGATAATGATGATGAGTTAAAGAGAAATTTAAGATGTAAGATTAATGTGAAATTATACAATGATAAAAAAAATATCAAGGTTAGAGGATTCACTAAAAGTATTAAAAATAAGCAAAGTATAAACTCTTTATAAATTATCAACATGATCATATTAATCATATTATTTACGTAATACTATACTTATAAATTTGATTAGGTATTCATGATACTAATTTATGTTGACAACAAATCAAGTTCCTCTCATAACAACAATGTCAGCTAAAGACTATGAAGGATCAAGTATTTGATATACCAAGTGTTATACAACACAAATTTAAATTAACCATTTAACAAGTATAATAATAAGAATTAATAAGAAAAAAATGATATGATATGTTAATAGCAAGTTGTTTAGGATATAAGTATTGAAGTTCATATTTAGTTTATATTATACTTATCCTAACACCATTGGTGAAACCTTTTCACCTTGACATGATAAACTTAGCTAAACATTGTGAAAAAGAAAAACATAAATAAACAATATAAGAACATAAATATGATAGAAGTTAACTTAGTATAGTAAAGAAAATAAAAAGCATGAATAAGTGATTAATGAAAGCAAAACTTAAGCATTAAAAGAATATAAAGAGAGAGAGAGCAAAAATATGATCTTGATCTAAAAACTAAGATGCCAAAATGAATGGAAAAAGCCTCTTTTTATAAGCTAAATTTCAGAACTATTCATTTGATAATTGATAATTGATAATTGATGTAGCAGCCAACTATTGATTTAGTAGACTTGATGGACAATAGTATTCAAGCATTTTAGATGGATAAAATGACATTGATGCAATTAGAATTTGGCAAAGGTTTCTATATGAAAGTTGTTGGAAATTGTCTTTTCCTTCCACCCACTAAATTTTAGAGCATGTGGATTTCTATAGCTCAAGATATGCCTAAAATATTGAGCAGCGCTGCTGGTGGACACGGTAGATAGCCCTTAAGCTCTTGTTTAGATGAAATGTTATTACTAACATTAGAATTTGAGCAGGTCTCCTTCATGAAAGTTATTAAAAATTATCTTTTCCTATCATCCACCAAATTTCATATCATCTTTCCATCTAGAACTCAAGCTATGGATAAAATTATAAGCAGTGTTTGCACTGGATTGTAGAACAAATTCTAACTACTTTTTTGTGGTCAAACTTTGAATTTGAAAATGGTAGATTTAGGTCTTTCCTTATTCATGAATGTTGTAGGCCTATTTCTTATCTTTCTAGCCATATAAATCAAACTAAAATCCAATATTTATAGCTTTAGATATGATTCAATGACTGAACAATGTTTGAATTTGAATTAAATCAGCATCTCCTTTCTAAGCTTAACCTTTTCTTCATCCTTGCACTTCTAATAGTTAATCACAACAATCAATCCTTTGAATTATGAGATATACCTACATTTACAATGAGCATTTACCATAAATTAAAGCTATTTTATATTATCAAACTTGTTATTATAAAACATGCTCTAGTTAAGGAGTTATTGATACTTCAAATGTAAAAGAATAATATAAAACCTTGATAAAAATATATTTTTAAGTACTATCACACCCCCCTAACCAGATTATTACTTGTCCCTAGTAATCAAAGCGTTAAAATAGAAAAACAATTTGCAAGTTTCATTAGTACTTAAAAGTGTATTTTTGTCAAGGTTTTATATCATCATTTTGCACTTAAAGTATCAATAACTCCTTAACTAAAGCATGCTTTGTAATAACATATCTATTAATATATGATACCTTTAATTTATTGTAAATGTTCATATTAAATACAGACTTATCACATAAATAAAATGATTGATTGGTAAGTTTAAGTATTGAAATTGGAAGGACAAAGAGATGACCAAACTTAGAAAAGAGATGTTGGTGTAGTCCAAACTAGAACACTGTTCCGTAATTGGATCATATCTAGAGCTGTAGATATTGGATTTAGGTTTACTTTATATGGACGGAAAGGTTAGACATAGGCCTACAACTTTCATTGGAGGTTTGGTTTTAAAATGGTTGTTTTCAAGTTCAAATTATAACAATAACAAAGAAGTTCAAATCTATCCTAAAGCCTCTATTCATTTTTAAACTTATATCTAGAGTTTTAGAAGTCCAAATGACCTCTATTTCTTTTCTCTGTAAAGTTGAGATAATTTCCTACAACTTTTATATAGAGGTCTGGTTCAAATTCTGACGTTATCAATGACGTTTTTGGTAGATAAGAGAAGATAAGGATTGTCACCAAGTCAAGAGTTGACCACCCACTCATCAATTAGTTATCAAATCAATAGTTCCTAATTTTAGCCTATAAAAGGATTTATTTGCCATACATTTAGGCATCTTGATTTTCAAATCAAGATCATGTCCTTGCTTTTCCTCTTTTTATTGCTTATGTTTTGCTTTCATTAATGTTACCTATTTTTGGGTTCCCATAAAAATTGAGAAAATACAAAAACAAATATGATAAATATAAAAAAATATTTACAAGAAATTAAAAAAAATAATATGAGCGAGAAAAGGGTGCTGGAATGCTGAGAAATGCCAAAATTGATTGAGGAGATTCAAAAATATAAAAGGTTGAAATTTGACAGTGAGAGCCCCATTGATAAGGAAAATTAAATTTTGAGGAAGAAAAGTCCAAAATCAGATATTTATGGACTCAATGAAAATTTATCCATGGTTTAATTGAATTGATGGAGGGTTTGATTGTGAAAATTAATTTTTTAAAGTCAATTTAGGCTGTTATTAGAAGAAATTAAAGTTATGGGTCCAATTATAATTTTGAAGAGTTGATTTGGTTGAATTAGGGTCTTAATTGCATAATTATTTAATATTTGATGGCCAACTAGGGACTTAATTAAAACATTTCAAAACCAAGGACCAAACTAGAAAAGCTCTATTATTAAGGGATCCAATTACAATTTTGTCGGGGATTTGATTACAAAACTGTAAAAAATTTAATGGCCAAATTAAAAGAACCCAAGCGATGTCGTTTCCTCCATTCACTGTCTTCAAACAGTTGTGAATGTGTGATGATAATGGAAGGAGACGTTAGTAGTGATAATGGAGCTATTCTCGAATCAATGGGGCGAGTATCGCGGTTAACATCCCTCGCTACCATGATGTACGCTAGCTTACCAAAAATGCTAGCTTCTTGTGGCTATAAAAGAGAGAGGAGGAGTCGTACTAGAGATGGAGAAGAGAAAGTGGGGAAAGGGAGAGAGGAGAGGTGATAGTGAGGAGAAGGAAAAGAAGGAGAAGGAACAGGATAACCAAAAAATCAAATAAAGGAAACAATAGGAGGAGAGGAAGCAGTGTTGGTGGAATAGCCCTTCCACACTGTCATCTTCGTTTGCAACAGCGAAGCTACCACTATGAACCAATGAGAGTAGTAGCACCACTACGAAGCTAGTGTAGAAGGGGGAGAAAGGAAGGAGGAAGAGAGAAAAGATAGAAAAAAGAAGGAGATAGTGAGGAGAATGAAAGAGTAGAAGGAATAAGAGTAAAGGAGAGTAGAGGTAGAAAGAAAACAAGGAGAACAAAGGAAGAGAGAAGAAGTTAGTAAATGAGGACAACATCACCGTCAACTTCCCCTTCTCCAGAACCAGGAACCCGACTAAGCAAGATAGGGAGTGGCATCATAGCTTTTTCCTAGAATCCCAGTGACAAGCTTAGAAGAGATTTCTCCCTACAGCAATTATGAACTAGGTAAGCTTTTTGACATGACTAAAAAATTGATATCTTCTCCCAAGTGCAGGAATGTTGAAGTAATAAATAATCTAGCAAGATCGGGGTCGAACCACAAGGAGGTTAATTGTACAAATTATAAACAACAATTATAAACAATAATAATAGCAATAACAATAACAACTATAATAGTAGTAGTGGTAGTAGTGGTAGTAGTAATAATAAAGAAAGAGAAGAAGAAGAAGATGAAGATGATGAGAACCTGGAGATACAATATTAATATAAGGATTAAACAATGATAATAACAAATGTTAAGGTTAGAGGTTCCACTAATGGTATGTCAAATAAGTGTAGTATAAACTATTATTATTCAATTGGAAACCACACACAAAGTAGGTTCCAATCAGATTATAGATTGTTAACATGATTACATTAGTCATCTTATTCAATTAATGCTAATACTTGTAAATCTCGTCAAGCATTCATGATTATAACTTATGTTAACAACAAATCAAGTTCCTTTCATAGCTCACGTGTCAGTTACACCATATTTTATGAACTATGAAAGTGTCAAGCATTTGTTGTACCAAGTGTTATACAACATAAATCAAGATTAGTCATTTAACAAGCAAAGTATTAAAGAGTGAACAAGATAACAAACATAAAACATGTTAATATCTAACATTAAAGTCCATATTAAGTTTATACTATATTATTCTTACACCATTAGTGTAACCTTTTCACCTTGACATAATAAACTTAGCTAGACATAATAAAAGAAAGAAAAATAGATAAACAAAATAAGATAAAAGTTAACTAAGTAAAGGAAAGGAAATGAAAGGCCTGAACTTGATATTAATGAAAACAAAACATAAAAATTATAAAAAAAATACAAAAAGAGAAAGTGACAGGATAAAAAGATCTTCTCTCAAGTGCAGGAGTGTCAAAGTAATAAATAACCCAACAAGACCGGGGTCGAACCACAGGGAGGTTATTGTACAAATTATAAATAACAATAATACAACAACAACAATATTAACAATAACAACAATAACAACAATAATAGAAATAATAATAACAACAACAACAACAACAACAACAACAANAGACATAATAAAAGAAAGAAAAATAGATAAACAAAATAAGATAAAAGTTAACTAAGTAAAGGAAAGGAAATGAAAGGCCTGAACTTGATATTAATGAAAACAAAACATAAAAATTATAAAAAAAATACAAAGAGAGAAAGTGACAGGATAAAAAGATCTTCTCTCAAGTGCAAGAGTGTCAAAGTAATAAATAACCCAACAAGACCGGGGTCGAACCACAGGGAGGTTATTGTACAAATTATAAATAACAATAATACAACAACAACAATATTAACAATAACAACAATAACAACAATAATAGAAATAATAATAACAACAACAACAACAACAACAACAACAATAATAATAAAGAAGAAGAAAAAGATGAGAACTTTGAGATGAAATATTAAAGTAAGGATTTACAATGATAATAACAAATGTTAAGGTTAGAGATTTCACTAATGGTATGTCAAATAAGTATAGTATAAACTTTTATTATTCAATTGAAAACCACACACAAAGGATGTTCCAATCAGGTTATAGATTGTTAACATGATTATATTAGTCATTTTATTCAATTAATGTTAATACTTGTAAATTTTATCAAGCATTCATAATTATAACTTATGTTAACAACAAATCAAGTTCCTTTCATAGCTCAGGTGTCGTTTATACCATATAGTATGGGTTATGAAAGTGTCAAGCATTTGTTGTACCAAGTGTTATACAACATAAATCAGGATTAGTCATTTAACAAACAAAGTATTAAAGAGTGAACATGATAACAAATATAAAGCATGTTAGTATCTAACACTAAAGTCCATATTAAGTTTATACCATACTTATTCTTACACCATTAGTGTAACCTTTTCACCTTGACATAATTAATTTAGGTAGACATAATGGAAGAAAGAAAAATAGATAAACAAAATAAGAACATAAAAGTTAACTAAAGAAAGGAAAGGAAAGGAAAGGCATAAAC
>SRLM01000339.1:8366-139273 GCA_015708895.1 Populus ilicifolia
TATATATATATATATATATATATTAGACGGTACTTTCTATGTGTTTTTTATTTAAAGTCAGTGCTCCTAAGCTGATGCTGGTCTAGGATACATGACGTGTGATTAATTAGCTTTTAGATTATCTTTGATACTTGATTTAAATTGTAAATAAATCTTAAGATGAGAAACTCCAAGCTGGGAGTCAAAAGATGCTCGGAACATTAATCAGAAGGGGAGCTTTAACATAAAGTCATAAACTAATTAAACTCTTAAGACTTCAAATCTTTCCCTTGAAGTTTGGACCTTCCACTAACATGGGAATGCAATTTTTTATGTGAAAAGAAATCTATCGAAGACCAAAAATGCATGTGAGAAAGTGGGATTGGAAAAGGCATTGGCAAAGGAGAGACGGCATGTGAAATCACGGGTTGAAGAGGAGTAAGGGGTGTTTTATAGGTGTGGTTGTAGGTATTTTTAAAAATGTTTTTTTATTAGAAATTTATTGAAATAATATATTTTTTAAAAAATATTTTTAATATAAATACTTTAAAATATATATATATATATATATATTTCAAAAAACCTTTCATAAACTGGAAGCTTTGACATAGCTCCATTCTTCGTTGGCATTTGCCATGATAAGGATGAAATCATAAACTGCTTTTTTAGTATGCAAAATTCTTGAGAGGGTTTGGCATGTGAAGTCACAGTCGGATTTATTGTTTTCATACAAACAAGTACAATTCCAATTTGATAGAAGAAGATTAAAACTCGATTTAAGACTATAATTTGATTAATCCATTATGAATTCAAAAGCAAAAAATTGTGATAATTTTGTTTTTAATGGAACGTTTCGAGGTTACCAATGCATCTTGGACCATTCCAATTCAATGATGCAAGAAAAAAATTTGAATTTTCGTACTTAGCCAACTTTAGCTTAAATGTCTCAATCATATCATTAAACTTGTTAAATTTGACATGTGATCATGTTGATGGTTTAAGTTATAGATTGAACGGGTTAATTTAAATTAATCAAAACAACATTATTTCCCTTTATTCTCCTTTTGGTTTAAATCTTCCTTTAGTAAATATAATATTAAAGGAAAAACATGTACTGGTTCTTAAGAATTATGGCCCTGGAGATTGGAGACCCAGCTCCTTGATGTTATGTGATATCAATATATATATTGTTTCATGCATGTTTTCAATTATAATCGTATCTTATATATGTTTTTATTTCAGAAGCAGATTTCAATTACCATCTTATTTATGTTTTTAATTAATATTATAAAGTAGAGTGAACATGTGAAAGTATCAGGTCTACAAGATATTTACTTGAAAAATATATTTAAGAATAATATAAATTATATTTTAGAATCTTATTTAACACTTTAAATTTTTAAATTAAAAAGGTTTTTTTAAAAGTCCCCAGAGGACGTAGCATGATGACAAAGAACTGGAGATCTACATAGTAGGTCTCGAGTTTGAGTCAAGGTGTGCACCTCATGTAAGAATCTGGGATGGTCGAGATTTTACTCACTTACCTGGACCCATAAAATATGCTTTCTGGGAGATGGAATTTCCTCGAATTTAAAAAAAAAAGGTTCTTTAAAAGTTTATCCTTGTTGACTTTGTAGATTCATTATAAATTTTTACTTTATTGATCTTCATTATCAAAAATTATATATGAATTTGTTTCATTAATTGTTTATATATATATATATGAAAGTTTAGTCACTTATTTAATTTTTAATGATTATTTAAATTATGATGTTATAAAAACATAGCCTAAGGGTTCAATATTGAAAATATATAAAAAACAAATCATGTTTAATTAATAAAGTATTATTATAATTTTGTTCTAATTAAAAATTATATTTTCTCAATGTGAATTAAAATTGATAAAATTCATAATACATTAAAAAAATAAAAATAAGATAATGTTTAATATCAATTAAAGTGAATAAACCTTTGTAAATCGTTGGAATAATCTGAATATGATTTTTAGTATTTTAAAAACATTATTTATTCACCACTTAGTAACTAATTAAATTCAAATAATTAATTCATGATAATAAAAAAAAATTAAAATACAATAGTGAAATTAATCTTAAACTTAAACGTTATTAATTATTAAAAAATTATGAAAATTATTCAAACCTTCTGATTGAAGCAGCACACCACCTAATTTATTTTGCGAGTATTTGAATATCAACCAGTGATTGATTTTGTTGAAAATAAAACGTGTTGATTTTACTTTTGCTACTTTGATAAAAGTATTTTTTAGAAGATAAAATGTTAGAGCGCTAATCTATGCTTTAGAAGATAAGTATTGTATATCAATCAAGAAATGACCGAACATAATTTTTTTTATTAATATAAGTGTTCGAAGTAGCTTGCACGCATCCCAACCAATTCCACAATTCTAAAATTAATAGTCATGTAAACTTCTATTAGCCTTGAATTTTATAAGATTTAAATTAGTGATTTCTAAAAAGCAAACTCAAGATCTGATTGATTGAGTTATACTCTTTAGAGTTACCAAACATGATTCTTGATTATATGTTTGGTTAGTTGTGTTATATTGCAAGTAAAATCAATCAACTATTCCGTATTGTATTTTTACATGATTAAAATAAAATTATTATTACATTGCTAATTAATGGTTTTAGTGCTGAACATGAACAAATACTTGACCTTAAATTTTAAAGATGCATTATGACTTCTCAATGTTCACTTTCTGATTGGACCCAAGAAAAGTAGGGTAAGCTATCAGTTTTTGGCCTTCAACTGATGCTTTAGCTTTATTAACCTTTATGTGCTCGACAATGCAAAAGATTTGCTAAACATAAACAAAGACATGACCATAAATTGTAACGATGCATTATTACTTATCAATGTTCACTTTCTGATTGGACCCAAGAAATGTAGGGTAAGCTATGAGCTTTTGGCCTTCATACGTTCTGGTGCTTTAGCTTTATTAAATGCAAAAGATGCTGAATTACAAGAACAAAGACTTGACCATAAATTTTAAAGATGCATTATTACTTCTCAATGTTCAGATTCCATGGGTTCAATTATTAATTTATGATGTATCAAATCATTTAGCAGAGCCGTTAATTAGCTGGGCATGAGTGTTGACATTGTGATTCTGTTTTCAATCTTGTTTTGTTACACTTTTCCTGTTGCCTAATCATAAGCGACAGTGAAGAACATATACAAAATGGAGAGGGTAATTATCTAACAAATTAGTCACCACCACAAATCTTCCATGGAATTAAGAACTTCATGTGATACACATTTGAGATTCCAAAGGCCTGTGTTGACAGCTTGCTTTTTCTTTGTTTTTCACTATCTTCTGTCCTGACGCTTTTCCATTCACTTTTCGATTGCCTTTGGATTTTGCTTTCCTTAACGTCTTGATAGTACTTTATCATAATCATACTTCTTTTGCAAAATTCTAAGAATAACAGTTTTCATCTTAAAATTAACAATGTTTGATTATTCTTCGGATTAACGCTACACAAATTATTTCTTAATATAAAATTCTCATACAGATGTAAGTGATAATTCTTTTATTTTACTACTTAAAATTAAGTTGAGTCATCAGTTAAAAATTTATTTAAAAATCATTCTTCTTCTTATGAATGGATAGAGATCCTCTTTGAATTCTTGTGAACATGGGGTTGAAGATCAATAACGGCACGCATATCTACTTTTAAAAATTAAATAAAAAACAATTCTACAATAGACACCACATGCAGACTTACATGCCTAAATATTTGCCCTGCCACTTCAAATTTTGTATAAAAGCGAGGGATGTGAGAAGAGTAGTAGTGTAGTGTGTGAGAGAGTGCAGAGAGAGAGTGACTTGAGCTGTCTAACTGAAATGGATTGTAAAGTAATTTTTAAAATGTTTTTTTAATATATGTTAAAATTAAAGGACTGTGTAGAATGTGTGTGGAAGATCAAAAGGGCGTTGTGCCGATGGCTCGTTTGTTTTTTGTTGCTTGATAGAGAGAAAAGGATGGCTAGTTAGGGAATTTGGGCCTTTTCTTTTCTTTAGTGGTGTGACAGTGGGAGCTTGAAGATGATGAGTTGCTCTTGTTATTTTTATTTAAAAATGGGTGTACTGGACGGTGTGATGGGTCATGGTTTTTTACTCTCTATCTTTAGAGTGTATTTTTTTTAAGATAGAATGTTTAGTTATTTTTTTATGCTAATTCTTTCTAACTAATTTCTCTCGCTCTCTTTTTAGTGTGGCCTCTTTTTTTAAAGTGTGTTTGAGAATATAATATATAGCAATTGTAATTTAAAATATTTTTTACTTATAAATATTTTAAAATAATATTTTTTTTATTTTAAAAAACTTATTTTGACACTAACACATCAAAATAAACAATATGAAAACATAAAAAAAATTAATTTTAAATAAAAAATTTTAATTTTTTAAGGAATTCCCAACCGCACCATTATACTAGTAAAACAAATGTTCCTTTCACTCTTAGGTGCTAATATATTACACACACTTCTATAATTTTCTTGTATTTTCCGAGACTTTCTAAAATTTTTGTAAATATGAAAAAAAAATTATAAAAAAATATAAAATAACTAAAAGTTGGCCAAAAAATATTGAAAATGTATTTTTGATATTTTTATTTTTTCAAAAATATAAAAATAAGAAATTATATTATGACAATAGTCATCACAGCTATTAGCAAACTTGAAATGCATCAAATTATTATAAAATTAGCTTTCTTGAAGGGTGACATTGTCAAAATGGAACAATTCTAAAGATTTTTATTTGATTGAAATACCAAGTGGAATATAATAAAATAATTTTAATAAAAAATCACCTATTTAAATGAGAAATATGACCATTTATTTGAGAATTTCAAAAGTATTCAAAAGTGTTGACCTTTCATTATAAAATAGCTTTTGAGTTTTTTATTTTTATTTTTGGATAATATTGATATGCAATGAGGTGATGGTGTTAGAATTTTGAAAAACTAATGATGAATAAATCCTTAAAGTGAAATCTTAGGTTTGGTATCGAGATTACTATATATTACATGCTTTATCTTGCAGTAAAACTAAACAAACATCTAATCTCTTTTTGTTACATCAACAAACATCTAATCTAAATTTACATTAGGTACACTTATCCAGATCACTATTTTTTTTTTTTTACAACAAGATGTCCATCAATGTTGCTTGTAAACAACAATATAGTTTCAAATACATTTTTGCATAATTGTTGTATTTGTTTTTATAATGAAAGGTCAGCATTTTTTTTTCCTTTCCATCAATGCTGCTTGTAAATCTGAGTAAGTGTTATCAGAGCTTTTGCTCAAAATCCAAACCCAACAAATGATATATCATCATGTTTGTAAAATTTTGTACCGTACATTTGAGTCACAAATTAGATTTTCTCTTGAATTCAAATTAATAATTCATAATTATATATTATATTCGAATAATTACTACCCTTTAATTATGCATGAATGAATTCAAATCTCAGACATTGAATTGAATTCAAATATGCAAATTTTACAACGTTTTAAAAACAACGAGATAATCAATTTAAAGAAATGCTGCTTTGGAATCATTTTGCAATTTACTTGAACCAAAATTGTTAGGCCTCCTTGCATAATATTGCAAGTTACTTTTCTCAGGTATTTTGATATTTGGACAGGGACAATATGGTAATGTGAGGTAATTGATTCAGAGTTAATAACAGTTTGAATGGTAAAACAATGTCTTTATAAAGAATGTATGTCTTAAGGGAAGCGCATTGCAAGCTAAAGTAATGGCTAAGCTTTATCTTAAGCTCTTTCCTAAGCTTGTTTCCTCTCTTGCCGTTCTTCTTCTTCTTTGTCAATTTGGCTATGTAGTTAGTCAATCAACAGGTTGTTAGGTTGGTTGTCATTTCATGTGCAACAAATGGATGGCACCAACCATTGACTATTGATAGCCACCATTGTTGAATGAGCTAGAGTTGGTGGCCACCATTGTTGAATAAGTTAGAGTTGGTAGCCACCATTGTTGACAACAAACCAAGAATAGCTTCCATGAATGCCTATAAATAAAGGCATATGTTAGAGAGCAAAATGAGAGATGTAGTAGAGCCAAAGATGTGAGAAATGTAGGAGAGAGTGTGCTGCCAAGGGCAGCAAGCAGTAGCTGTCATTGCAGCACTGCAAAGAGATAAATAGAGTGAGGTTGAGAGTTGCTACAAGAGGGGATGATTCCTCCTCCTCTATTGTTGTAAATCTTGTTCTCTCCCTACATAATACAATGGCTTCTCCCGTGGATGTAGGCGGTTTTGCCGAACCACGTTAAATATTGTGTCAGTGTGCTTGGCCTCCTATGAGCAAATATCAGTACATCACCGGTCGGATTCCCCAACAATTGGTATCAGAGCGTTCGGTTTAAAGTGGTGTTTGATTTTGCTCAAAAATAAAAGTTGTCAAAATTGTGTTTTGACCATACCACTGTGTAGAGGAGGAAGAGACGAAGCCAATGGTGAAAACCGCGTCGAAATCGGACGTTGGAAACCGTCGCACGCGCCGGCGGGGTTGACTGTCCACATCAGCCGTTCTGCACAGTCATCAGACACGTCACCTGACATATCAGCGCTCTGACTAGTCAAACTGCCACGTGATTAAGCACGCCAGCAGTTCTGCACAGTCACCAGACACGTCACCTGACACATCAGCACTCTGACCAGTCAAACTGCCACGTCAGATTTGGCTGACCTATATGTCCTACGTGGATGACACGTCATTACAGCCACGTCAGCTCCCTGGATTTTGATCCTGTGTGGCGGAGTCTACGTGCAACCGGTTCTGAGATTGAATCTGGGCCGTTAAACAGGCCAAAATTGTTTTGATCAAATCTTAGCCGTCTGAAGTGCGATTTGGACGATTTCAGACTTGTTTCCAGCTAATTTGATCGTTCCGGATGCAATGGTACGGTCCGATCGTTGAGATTGAGATCAGAAATGGCAGTGATGAATTATTAAAGAGAGATTGCCCGATCAGGAGGCATATGATGGTCATCATGGTGGTCGATGGAGCTGAAGAAGAAGAAATCACACATGTTTGCCCAATTACATGCGATGAACTATTACGTGGGGAATTTTAATTGCCTTAAGGGAAGGTAAAATTGGGACACTCTAAACACCCGATCATGTGGACAATTTGAGGTGGAGAGTGAAATTTGATGAAGACCAATCTTGACGAATCTGAGCACTGGTAGTCTCACCAGATGTTGAGAAATCAGGTATAAAACAAGGATACCCCAGATCACTTGTAAAGAAATGCCGCGACAAGGCTAGCAAATGGTTGTATATACGGAAAGACAGTACGATGGATAGATATGGCCTAAGAAGTTCTGTCTAGGAGATTGGGTTTTAAGCGGGACCGTTGTGACCCCTCCAATCTTTCCTGGGAACTTGCTTAGTGGAAGGATTATCCATACGGTACTATTTTCGTATATGTGACAGTTTGTTATGAAACTGTTGAAGACTAGCAGGATGACGGCACAAAGGAACAGTTGGGTTCCGTATGATCAAGGATCTGATGAAGTGATGATTTCTCCAAGAAAGTTAGATTCGGTGACTGTAATTTCTCGAGGGGAGAATTGATGAAGACCCTGATAATGGAAGAGAAATACAGCAAAAGGATAAAGATTGGCACCCTATTTTGACTTGGATAGATGTTGTGACAGGATGAGCTGCTGTCAAACATAAGCAAGGAATAGGGAGAAATCTGGAGAACCAAAATTGCACGAGAGCACACGAAGATTGTGTAGGAGTACCCGGAGGATCCAACGAGGTACTGTAATGAGACAACAGGTGCAAGGAAAAGAAGAGTTCCCAGATGAAGCTCAAAGCAGAGACTGTATGAAAAAGTTGTACAACAAGAAGTCTCTTGTGCTCTTGATAAAGGCAACAAACAAGGACCTTTCAATGCATGTAAAGATGGAAGGGTGAGCTGTTGCAGATGCACCTAATTGAGGGGGTGCAAACGCCTGTGATAAAAGGCGACCGCCTATGATGAAAGGCGAAGACACCAAAGGGAGTTGGTGTGGGTGGAGCTGTTAAGCAGAAAAGGCGTAGAAGCTCCAAACATAGAAATTGAGGTGGAGGATTGCGAGGAGTATACCGCAACTTTCTCTTTCTATGTAATTAGTGGCAGTGATCTCTCCCATAGTCCACATGGTGGTAGAGAATTTATGGAGCCACTTTGAAGCATCTCAGTTGAAGAAGGATGTGATCGCCTATGAAAGGCGAAGACACCTTAAAGAGAAGGTGTGAGGGCTATGAGAAAAGCCTATAATTAGACCGCCGCATGACGACGAGCGGAGACACCTCAGGAGAAGGTGTGAGGGCTATGAGATGAGCCCATGATTAGATCGTCGTATGATGACGAGCGGAGACACCTCAGGAGTAAGGTATGGAGGCTATGAGATGAGCCTATAATTAGACCGCCGCATGACAACGAGCGGAGACACCTCAGGAGAAGGTGTGAGGGCCGTGAAAGGAGCCCAGTTCAGAACGCCCCAGAGCCAATGTGATGGCTAGGTATGAGTGGACAGATGGATAGCCAATGAAAGGGCTATGATGAGTATGAAGATAAATGCAGGATTGACTTTCATGGATATTGCCCTCATGCTAAAGATCAATGAGCTAGAAGACATTTGCCTTGGACAATAAGTGGATGACTTGTGGAGCATTAAGACGCGGCTGCTATGAAGGTGCAGAAGGGCATGCGCAGGTTCCGGGAACAAGTTGACTCTTGTCAAGGTGGTGGGCTCGGTAATGGCATTGTAATACTCAGAGTATGAAGACAGATATGGATCAACCTTTTATGGGCTGCCCCCATGGTTAAAGGTGGAAAGCTACCTGGACTCTTGAGACTAAGAGTAGGAGACTCATGGAGAAGTAAGGCGTGGTTTCTAGGGTGAAACAGAGGGCAGGCGCAACTCCTGGATGAGTAAACTCTTGGAAGAGTGGTGAGCTTGTGATCATATTGAGATACTCAAATAATGACTGTCGCACTTGAAATATCCGTTTGAGGGGGTGTTGTAAGCCTTGATGAGAGGCTTGATGAATCATTCCGGACCGAGCACGCTCGAAGGGGAATGTTGTTCCAGAGACAAGCGTTAACACTATTCAGATGTGATGTGGCAGACCATCTGGTTATAGTGATCCTTTTGTGTGAGAAAAGGTGTGCTTAGGTTACTCTGATGATTGAAAGGTTTGGTGAGTACCTATAAACTTGGCCAAAGATGCTCTCAAAATGAAAAGCTTGGAAGAGCTGCAAGATGCAAGCTTGTGTTGAAGAAGAAAGAGGACAGTTGCCCTACATGAATGGCAAAGGGGGTGATTGTTAGGTTGGTTGCCATTAATGTGCAACAACCATTTGGTATTGCACCAAACATGTGCATTCATACAAGATGTCAAAGGTTGGCAGCCACCATTGTTGAAGAAGAGTTGGAGTTGGCAGCCACCTTTGTTGAAGAAAAGCCTCCATGAATGCCTATAAATAGAGGCATATGTTAGAGAGCAAAATGAGAGAAGAGAATTGTGAGAATGTGAAGAGAGTAGAGAGGAAGAGAGAGCTGCAATGGCAGCAGCCTTGCTGCCATTGCAGCAGCTGCAAGTGCAGCAAAGAGAGGTGAGAGTTGAGTATGAGAGGGTGTAATCCTCCTCCTCCATGTATTTGTTTTGTATTCTTTCTCTATCTCTAAATATATTGACTTCTCCCGTGGATGTAGGCGGTTTTGCCGAACCACGTTAAATATTGTGTCAGTGTGCTTGGCCTCCTATGAGCAAATATCAGTACATCACCGGTCGGATTCCCCAACACAGGTTTCTCTAACAGCAACCGGTTGCCTGAAGGAGAAGGTACACACGATATCTTTATACAAAAGAAGGAAGAAAATTTGTTTATCTGTTAAATATGAGCTTTTCCTTCAATATCTTCTGATCCCTATCCAAGCAGATCCTCTTCTCTTTCAGATTTTGAATAGCAACCATCTTTGGATGAATGTAAATCCTAATCATAGATATGAAATTCTTAAGAATATAAACTCACTCATGTTTGCAAGAAACTGATCCAAGCTAACAAGAGAAAGAAGAGAGAACACTTGAGCTGGAAGGAAGGGTATTAATCTTTGTGACCCAAACAATGAAGAGCCTTGCTAATAACCAACCTTATGCTTAAACGTTGCTCCGAAGAAGAATGGAATGTTGGGTGTGAGGCTCTGCTCAACTTTGGAAGCTGTGGCGGATAAAAAAAATCCCAACCGTACTGCTATTTCTCTCTTCCATTTGCACTCTAGGGCTTCCACAGCCTGGCAACTCTGCAGTGCTTTAGTTTTATCTAATTGCTAGCCTACGTACTGCATATCTTAGATATTTTCTGCTTCTCCATCTTTTCCTATAACTATCAAGTGAAGTAATGTGTGGTAATTGATTCAGAGTTAATAACAGTTTGAACGGTAAAACAATATCTTTAGTTTTTTCTTTTTTGTTTTCCTTTTAGTTCGGATTTGAAGCTAGCCTAGCTTGAGGTTGAGGAAGCTAAAAATATATGGTTTTGAATCTTGCTAAACAAAATATGGTTTTTCTTTGTTGAAAAACGTTTGGCAGCAAAGGCTTTGGATGAATTGATGACCACGTTAGGGTGGGGTTTTCATCAAATCTCACGCTCGTCTTGTGAAAATAATTTTCAAGGCATCAAATGCAATTGCACTTATGAGAACAGGACAGTTTGTCACGTCACCAGCCTGTAAGTTCCTCATCAACTTCATCCAATTTTCTTTTATTTTTGTAAGGCAATGCATCCTCTTTAAAACTCACTGGTTTCTATGTTGACGCCATTTTCGGTTGGTAGAGAACTCCCAAACCGCGAATTAACTGGACAAATCAACGCTACAGCCTTGACTAGTCTCGTTTTCCTAGAAGAAATGTGAGTATCATATGACTTGTGATGATGATCATTCGAATCAGTATGCTGACCTCAACAAATTGATAACAATCCTATTACATTAATAACAGTGATTTGTCCGACAATCAACTTTATGGTAGCATCCCTGACGTCACCATGGGGAATTTTTCTTCACTCTACTATCTGTAAGTGATCCAGTACCATGGTCATATACTACTACTGCAGTTTATTTTGTTGCAGTGATGTGTCCAAAAATATTCTTTATTTTAAATATACTACAATATATAAAATAAAATTAAGATTTTCCATGTAACTCGATTCAAGAATCCCTATAATTGATATATTTAGCTTCTGCCTCGGATATTCGGTCTTTGGGCTGCAGTTATTTGGCTTCGACTAGATACACATAGCCTTTGAGGATGCAATTATCGAGTTCCAGCTGCATAATATAACGGTTAGAGAATTTAAAATATAAACTGTAGGATTGTGAATCGAAGGGCTTGGACTTGTAGGATTGTGAGTAATTGAAGGGCTTGAGCACGTTCAAGATCTATCCCAAATTTATTTAACATATCAAGAAAATGTATCTTAAAACAAGTAAATAATCATTCACAGACACTCAAACTAGACATAGAAAATTCAAATGATGAATAAATATTAATAAATATTAATATTAATTAAAAAATATTAATATTAATTAAAAAATATTAATTTTTTAAAACATTTACATTTATAATTAAAAATAATGTTGTCACTATAGGTAATTGCACTGCTTAGACTATGGTTGACTAGATAACTGAAATAGTATCTTGGAGTACCAAGGAAATTCCCAAACTCACAGATCCAAATTATAACATAATATGAAAATAATATTTTGTATATAGAAAATAGGATCAACTTGTCTATCTTTAATGCAACATTCTCGTGGGAAAGCACAAAATTAAAGTCTTACAATCCTTAGGTCAATATTGTATAAACAGCCAAAAAATACAAGACAATTAAAAATAAATCCCGTTCTTGGAAAAATGGTGCCATCAAAATTAAATTGCATGAATATGAAAAATTAATTAATATATTAATCGATTCTATTACAGGCAACATCCAAAGGATAAAACCCAATAAAAAATCTTCTTATACTAAGTTGATTTATGAATAAAAAAGCAATGAATATAAAAGATATATATTTACTAATTTTATTATTTGATAGACAACATTTAAAAATAAGACTCGATAACAAATCTTCTTTTCTAAGAATTCTTACTTCGATGTTTTCTTCAAATAGAAATAACCATTGAGGTCCAAGGAAAACCTTTCACCCTCAAACAAATAATCGATGCTACTCGAAAATTTAGCCCCAAAATGGAGATTGGCAGGGGAAGATTTGGAATAGTATACAAGGTCAGATTTTGTTTTTTGAAACATTTATTCTTCAACATGCACTTTTTTCTTTTGAAGTTCTGGCAAATTGATTTCACGTGTAAGCAGGCTGACCTGCCGAACGAGATAAAATTAGCAGTGAAGAAGATTTCTCCTCATTCAAAGCAACAAGGAAAAGATGAATTACAAAGGGAAATCTTCAACCTGAAATCTTTGCATCATGAGAATCTTGTTCAATGGTTGGATGGCTATTCAAATAAAGACCTGCATCTGCTAGTATATGACTACATGCATAAAGGCTCCCTTCACCATGCGTTGTTTGGTAATACTGCCATCATCCAATTTTCATCCTGCTCTTTCGGTTCTCAAGTTTTATCTTAATTTTCACCTAATGCATTGCCTTGTGAAATTCATATAATTGTTGAGAACTAAAACACAGGAGTAAATAGAATTCCCTCACTTAATGTTTGTGAGAGCTTATAATTGTATACTTGAATCTTCTGTTAGTACAAGGATAGTGTACTTGCAAATATCAATAACTTAATATCAATAATCTTGATTTGTAGAACCAAATTCCACGACAAAACTTGATTGGAGAGCTAGATTTGATATCTGTCTGGGAATAGCAAGAGGTTTGAAGTATTTACATGAAGAGAAAAGGTTCAAGATTGTTCATGGAAACATAAAACCTAGTAATATTATGCTTGATAACTCTCTTACGGCCAAGTTGTCTGACTTCGGATTGGCAACGCTTTGTGATGAGGAAGATCCATTTATGGCCATCAAAGCAAAAGGGTCGCGGTAAGTATTATAATCATTGATTGATAACTACTTTCATTCTTTAAATATTAAGAGCTAACCAATAAATAATCTCTTATTGCAGAGTTTACATGGCACCTGAGTATTCAATGGGAAAAGCAATAACTGTTAAAGCTGATGTTTACAGTTTCGGAGTCGTCCTACTCGAAATAGTTAGCGGGAAAGTTAGTGCAGATTACACACCAAACCAAGAAGCTGAGTTTCTTCTGGATAAAGTAAGTGGATCTAACAGGATAAATCCTCTTTAGTTTATTTATTTTTGTAGTTATTATCAAACCAAACATGTTCTGCCAACATCAAATGACTTGTGAATTTTACAACAAGCTCACAGAAGAAATTTATAATAGAAAAGGATATTATTATTTAATAATTTGAAATATATGTTACATTCAACTCAAGCAATATTTATATAATCATATAACAAGAAACATAAAAAAATAAAATAAAATAAATTATAGAAAATATATTTGATTAGATGATTAAAATTATTGCTTCATTACCTAGAGTTGTTGAATTCCTTGATCTCTTTCTTTTTTTATTAGAAAAATAGTCAATAATATTTACCTTGATTATTTTCTTAACATGTCCTCTCAAACTCATGGTAATTGTTTTTCTTCAGTTTGACATACATCACTTCTATTGTCATTGTATGCTTATCTTTAACAGTTGTGGTTTTCTAAACATGGTTATTCTTGGTCTTTCTTTTATTTCTCTTGCTAAACATTTTTAAAAATATTTGACTTTTCAAGAGATAGTTCTTCCTAGCAAAAGAGATGGAAATGGCTAAGGAACTATGATAAGAAAGATATATTAGTTTGAGGAAGAACTATCTCTTGTCAAATACAATGAGCCAAAATAAAATGGACAAAATTTTTCAATTTAAAAAAAAAAATTATTCTTGTCAAACTAAAATATTTGATAGATAATGAAGAGTTTGAAAAAAAAATATTTTAAAATGATCGGATGAATAACAAAAGATTATCCATTGAAAAAGAAAAGGCTAATATTTATAGCAATATATAATATTTGACTGTTGTGCTAGCAAGAAAAAATTTAGAATAAAAAAAGATATTATTATTCAATAATTTAAAATATATATATATATATATATTACATTCAACTCATGTGGAGTTTATATAGTTATATAAAAAGAAAATTAAGTGAATAAAATAAAATAAAATAAAAAATATATATGGTTAATAATTTTTTAATTGGATGATTAAAATAATTTCGTGATTGCTAAGAGTTATTTAATTTCTTGATTTTTTTTAATTGATTAGAAAATAGTCAGTATTATTTACTTCATTATTTCCTTGATACTCAGAGCTAAGCTAATCTTGCTTTTCAATTGCAGGCTGGTGTTTTGCACGATAAGGGAAGAATCCTCGACTTGGTGGACAAGAGATTAGCATCCAGTTACGACAGGAAGCAGGCTCTCACTGTTTTGCTGTTAGCAATGAAGTGTGTTAATCTATCTCCTACTCTCAGGCCTAAAATGTCCGAAGTCGTCAGTGTACTTGAAGGTGAGAAAAGCCTTCAACAGATTTCCGAAGGCGATGATACTCCATCGGGAAATATTGGAGGACTGTGCGGTGCGTGTTCCAGGGTGCTGGAAATAGAGCCAATTTCTTAGCCAATTGGTAATGTTAAGTTTGATGATGAAAACCTTCTGCCTCGTTTTTATTTTGTGATTACTTTGGTCTAATTATGTGGTGGTGACAAGAGAACATTGATGTGTGCGTGAGAGACTCCATATATTAGAAAATATGTGTGTTTGCTTTGTCTGCTATGACTTATTTGTGCTGTTATGGCTGCTGGTAATTTCGTGAATCGAATAAAATTATCATTTGCGATCCTTTATATATAGCCTATATAAAGGATAATTTTATGATATTATCTACTTTATAAACTTATTAGATTTATCTAAGCTTTTTATAGTTATGTGCATGATCTGCTGCTTCATTTCCTTCCCTTATAGAGAAATTGCTAATCAGAATGACGCAAATTACCCCAATTTGAAAAGCTAATTTAGAGGTGCCTCTTGTGGGTAGGTAGTTTGATGTACGAGGATTTTTAGAAAAAGAAAATATTTGTTTTTTTAGTTATTTTATTTTTATTTTATTTAAAATTTTGTTTTTTATGATATTTTAATATATATTTTCTATTTTTTCAGGAATTATTCAGTTTAATCTATTTTTATTTTTTTTTACTTAGTTTAGGCCTAAAACTAGTATAAGCAAAGTTTGTTAGCTTTTATTTCAGGATATTAATAAAAAAGAAAATAATAGATGCTCATTGTGGGTAGATAATTTTGTTACCATGAAACGACACGCACTAACCCTCTCGCTCCTCTCCATGGCCATAACCTTCGTGGTAATCGACGCGGTGGTCCCCGGACGATGGACCCCAAAAGGAGACTTGGGGAACGTGGTTACCGGCGTATGGACCCCGATAAAAAACTTGGGAGTTCTTCGCCATTTTTGTGCATAACCACGAAGTGAAATCCAATTTGAAGCTTGTGAGTTTAATTGAAGGCAAAACGCATTACAGATTTATTATCAATTTCGTGACTACTTTTAGAGGATTTATCCAAACATCTCATGCCGAGTGATAAATTTAGAAGTTTAGAATGTATTTAAAGATAAGATCAATTCAATTAAGGATACAAGGACAAATTAGAGAATTATTATAAGGACAGATATAGCTATCAACCATGTATTTTTTTTTTTTATTAACGTGGGTGTCCGGGCCAGCTTTCGCGCACCACGACTAATCCCACGGGCCCTGAAGTTAACGACCATGTAAGCCTCCAGTGGTCATCATATGAGCAACCAAGGACTCGAACCTGAGACCATAGAGGGAGCAAACCCCTTGATCTCAAGTCCTTACCACTTGGCCACCACCTAAATGGTTAAAAAAGCATATCTTGTCTCAGTATGGATTGATTATCTTTGATACGTAAAATGTCAATAAATCGTCTAATGAAAATTTTCCTTCTTTTTTTTTTCAATTTTATGTTTAGATTTTTTTTGCTGGTTGATTGGGTTATCTTTAAACCAGTAAAATTAATTAAATTATATTAAACAAACTCTCATACTATTTAAATTTAATCTTATACAAATTTAATCTTATACAAGGTAAAATATTATATCAAAAGATTTTAAAATTAGCTTATTCTGTTGAATTAAATTTAATAACTATATTATAAAATTCAATCTTTATTTATTTAGTAATTTATGGAATTCATCATCATAGTTTTTTTTAATAAAATAACATATTATAAAAAGATTTTTTGACAAAAAAGAGTTTTGGATAAGTATATAAAAGAAGATGAAAGACTAACAAAAACAGAAAAAAGAAATAGTGCTTTTGAAAAAATTACACTTGTAATTTCAATATATTTAAAATTGTAACAATGATGATGATTTAAGATATTTTTTTCTAAAAATGTATTAAAATAATTTTTTATTTTTTAAAAATTATTTTTTATATCAGCACAGCAAAATAATTTATTAAAAAATAGCATGTGAAATCACAAGTTGAAAAGAAGTTGTTTATAAGCAAAATTTGTTGCTTTTTAAAAAATATTTTTGTTTAGAAATATATTAAAATAATATTTTTTTAAAATTTTATTTTTAACATAGATACTTTAAAATAATTTAAAAAATATAAAAAAATAATCACAAACTTCCACAAATAAAAGCTTTGACATAGCTCCATTATTCGTTGGCATGTGCCATGATAAGGATGAAATCATTGATTTGTAGATAAGAGTAGTTAACAGGGGTGAATAAAAAAACTGAAAAATTAATTAAATCGAAAAAATCAAAAAAAAATAATTAAAAAAACTAAATTGAAAAAAAAATCAATTAAACCGATTAAAATTTTAAAAAAACCAGTCGGTTTGGTTTCGGTTTTATAACTGAAAAACCAAAAAATCAAACCGAACCAAACCCAAACCGGAAAAAAACCGAGCCAAACTAGAAAAACCGAGCCAAACTAGTTTGAACCAGTTTTTTTTCCTAAAAACCAAATCGAAACCGGTTTTTTTTCAAATTTTTTTCAGTTTGGTTATTTTTTTTATAAAAACCAAACCAAACCGAAAATAAAACACTCCTAGTAGCTACTGCTTTTTTTAATGCAAAATTCTTAACTAGTACAATTTCAATTTTATAAATAAGAAGATTAAAACTCAATTTAAGACTATAATTTGATTAATCCATTATGAATTCGAAAGAAAAAATTTGTGATCATTTTGTTTTTAATGGAACGTTTCGAGGTTACCAATGCATCTTGGACCATTCCAAAAGCCGGGTTTCATAGTTAATGATGCAAGAAAAAAATTGAATTTTATTACTTAGCCAACTTTAGCTCAGCTTAAATGTCCTAATCATGTCATTAAAGTTATTAAATTTGAAATCATGTATATGGTCTAAGTTACACATTCAATGGGTTTACTTAGATTAATCAAAATAATATTATTTAAATTATTTTAAAAATAATAAATTACATAAAAAATTTAAATAAAATTTTAATGGAGTCAATTAAATTATAAATTAACCCTTCAAATTATATTTTCATCCTTTTTTTTTTTTCCAGTACCAGTCAAGTTTTATAGATAAACTTGTGGTCGGATAAATTAAAAAAATGTCATTGATTTAAGAGTTTTGAGATAAGGTGTCTTTTGGGTTTTTTTTAATAACAAAAAAAGGTGCCTTTCTTGGGTTCGGAAATAAAGTGATTCACTTCCATCAAAGAACAATAACAATCATACATGAATAATTGAGTCTTAATTAAAGTAACCACTTCCAAGAAAAGCCATATAAAAAGGCACTAGGATTAACATATAGATCCAGATCTTCCATTATTATTAAAACACATAATGAGTCAACAATAAATCCAAATTGTTGGAATCAAATAACAATGAAACTTTGTATAATCACACATCACCTCTTATGTGTATATATATAAAAAATGCAACTATAATTTTAAAATTAAATATTGAATCACTTTTTATATTGGATATAAATCCCAAATAGTTCTGCTATAAATTTAAAGAAATTAATATATTTAATATAATTATAAAATTTAATATAAAGTGATCATGATAAGATTCAGAATATAAATAAAAATATTCAATTTTCAAATGTTTTTTTAAAATAATAAAAATAATATTTTTATTTATATAAAAAAAATTTATAAATTAAAAGTCATGTATTATCTGATTGACTGATAAATTCAATTTTTTTTTATCAAACCAACTAAATTCTTTATTTATTTAGCTGTAATTCTAGATTAATCATATCTCATATCAACCCATAAGTTTAACTAGTATTTATCTAAGTGATGAGTAGTATTGTACTGTCTATTTATTAAAAAAACTCTTAAACTTTGACCGATTAGATTCATGGGTAGATATAAAAGGCATACTTTACTTTTTTGTATAAATAAAATAAATACAAATAAATTTACCATACATAAATATTAAACATCTAAAGAGACCTTTTTGGTATAAATATTGCATCAATGTCGAAGCTAAATGATTGTCTTAGGATACTTTTATGAATAAGACTAATTAAAAATAAATTTGCCATCTTTCTAACAAGCCAAAGCCAATGATTGTTTCCAAACCTAAGAGCTTTGAATGGAGTAAGTCCTTTCTATTACAATCTGAACTTACCCCATGATATTCCCTGCTCATATAGCTGTTAATATTAATTTTTTCTAAATGGATTAGATCGATTACTGGATAATTACGTTATGCTACTAGCCAAACAAAAAAAATTAATGTATAAAAAAATATTTAGACAATAAGTAATATTTTGATAATATTATTAAATTTGGATAAACGACTTAGTTTTAAACTTTTTTTATTTGATTTAAATTTAAATTAAAAATTATATTGAAATTAATTTAGTAAAATATTGTGAAAAAAAAAATTAAATATGAGTTGAAAAAAAAAATCACCTGACCTTGAAAACTTTGGCTGACCTGTTTAACTAACTATGAGACCGTCGATGAATTTTATGTTTTTTGGATTTTTTTATTAAAATAATATTTTTAGAACTATAATAAACAGTGCTTTTGTGAGACGGTAATAGTGAATTCCCCTCTCTTGTAATTTTCTTTTATAATAATAATAATAGAGAAAATGAAGACGTAATAAAAAATACCACTGTACTGTAAATATTTAGCGGTTAGTGACACGGTAACGACTGGAATCTGTTTATGCAAAGCCCAAAAAACCATAACCGTCGAATCAAGCACACATTTTTACCAAGATCCCATGAAAACCCAATAATCCAAAAGCAAAATTGGTGGCTGAAATCAAGTAAACCGTGAACCCTTTTTCGTAGATAGAAGGCAAAATCGCTTTCTTGTGTTTTTGTGGGGTTTATAAAGGGAGGAAAGATAGGAGTCTGCGTGTCAAAACCAGCTGCCGCAGCAGCAGCAGCAGCCCGGGAGGAGGTAGTGGTGAGGAGAGTATCGCCACCGCCACAACCACCGGCGCCGGCAGCGGCAGCGGCAGCGGCAGTGGCAGTACCGACAAAGGGACATTCTGGGCTGTTGAGTAATTCGAAATCGGGACATCCAGTGCTGTTGAGTTCGAAATCGGGGCAGTTAGTGGGTGATTCGAAGAGGATGAAGGGACTTTTCAAGTCAAAGCCGAGGACTCCTGTCGATATAGTTAGACAGACTCGCGATCTTTTAATCTATGTTGATCAGAGTTCAGCTTCTTTATCAGATTCAAAACGAGAAGAGAAGGTTGGCAGTCTCTTTCTATTCATTTCTATATATTTTATGTGTGCTTGTGTTCTTTTTCTGTTGTTTTCTTTTAATTAGGTGGATTTTGATTGATTTGGGAGTGTTTGGGTTCTGGGTTGCTTTGTGGATTTTGATTGATTTGAGATTGTTTGGGTTCTGGGTTGCTTTTCTTTTTTTTGCTTTGGACGAGAAAGGTTCAATCTTTATGAAAAATTGCCTTTTTTAGGGTGATTCTTGATGTCTGATTGAGGTTTGGATTAGATTATGCTATAATATGATGTGATATTTACATAGATAGGAAGAAATAGTTAATTTGCTGAGTGCTAATGTGATTGCAAAGAGGTTAGTTTGCTGGCCAAGTTTAACTTGAATGTGGTTGGGTGTGTTGTGAGAGGAATCTGATATTACTGGTAGTGGGTTGCGTGTAAAGGTTTTAGCTTTTTAGTAGCTTTAGTAGTCAAGGGAGTAAAAGTGGAAACTTTGATTGTAGGTTTGTGAATTAGGTGTGATCTGTGGTGCTATATGTGTCATTGATTTGTTTCAACTAGTTTATTCACAATAAAAGAATTAGATTAGTGTTGTTGAATTTTGTTGAGTGTAGATGTAACATTGCGATGAACATGCATTAGGGTCGCTGTACAATTTCTTGCTTTTGTTGCATGTTTTGATAAGTTCTTTTCCTACTGGGGCATCTAAGCTTCTGTCAAGCATTTTATTTGTGGAATTCGAATTTGACTATTGTATTTTCTAATACAGATGGCAGAGTTAGCTAAAAATATCAGGGAGTTAAAGTCAATTCTTTATGGCAATAGTGAGTCTGAACCGGTGTCAGAAGCGTGTGCACAATTGACTCAGGAGTTTTTCAGAGAAAACACACTTCGTCTTTTGATCTTCTGTCTATCCCAATTGAACCTAGAGGTAACCACTGACGAGTTTGTTGGTTGAGAGCTATGTAGATTGCTATCTTGAATTTGCTATCAGATTAATGAGGGAATACTATTCTTAATCATTGTTCTTTCCTAATGGATTGGTTTAGTGATGTGCTTTATACTTTATACCTGCCCTGTTGAATCTGTTGGATTAGATTCCCATCTGGAAAGAATTTTCATTTAACTCCCAGTTTCTCTTTTTTCTCATTTAGCATGAAAATGTTTCTTTTTGCAGGCCAGAAAAGATGCCACTCAGGTTGTTGCAAATCTACAAAGGCAACAAGTTAATTCAAGGTTGATTGCATCAGACTACCTGGAGAAAAATACAGATCTTTTGGATACTTTGATAGCAGGGTAAGCCATTATTGCTGGGGAATGGTGGGGATTGAGAATATAATGATTCCATTCAATAGGTTATCTAATATTTTCAAGATGATTAATGTGTTATTTTTTGTTTGCTGCATCGTTTCTGACATCTTGTGGGATAACTTTTTGTACCTTAATTATCACATATATATTTTGTTGACTGTCCATTCTCTGTTTCAAGATGCCATTAGTGACTGTTTCACAAGTGATGCCTTTCTTCTTCTCAGATGTCTGGAAGTTGTATTCAGCTGTTCTTTTTTTTTTTTTTTAGATTTCTATAATGTAGGAGGATGGCTGTTTACCGAATTTTTAAATGGTTTTGTCATGTGAACTATACTTCTTGGGATCTTCTAATTACAGTATCTTGCTTCTTTAGTTATGAAAACACAGATATGGCTTTGCACTATGGTGTAATGTTGAGGGAATGCATACGGCACCAGACTGTTGCCAGGTGAGCAAAATCAATTATGTGGTTTAATTTATATCAGACTATCAATATTGTCTCTGATTATGAGAGTAATCTTTTCCTTAAAAATCCTGAAAAAAAAATTCTGTTTAGACTTTTAATTATACTAAAATATGTGCTCCATTAATCTTTACGTAAACATGTCAATATGTGATATGAAGTCAATATCTAGAACAATCAATTTCATTTTTTATTTATTTATTTATTTTTTTTGGGATTGCATTTCTCAACTATCAGCTTCCATAATTATTTATTTATTGTTTTTTTTTAATTGTGTGCTGCCAATGCTTTGTACACTCATTTGTCGGGTTTGACTGCAGATATGTCCTGGAATCACCAAATGTCAAGAAATTCTTTGATTATATACAACTTCCATATTTTGACATTTCTGCAGATGCTGCTGCAACTTTCAAGGTTAAGCATGATTGAAAAAGATATGAACAACAAATCATTTTCTCATCCCTCTTTCCTCTCTCTCTCTTATGCACTTTGATTTTTCCATACAATGCAATCTTTTTGTGGGTATATATATCATCCACTGTTAAATGTTAATTCCAAATGACTTTCAAAACTCTGCTCGTTGCATTAGGGATTTGGCAAGAATATCTTCTGTACTGTAATGCAACTGTGTTGGACATGCTTGATACTGTACTGCATCTTTGCACAGCTATTATGAAATGGTTAAGTATATTCAGCTTTTGCAACTGCTGACAGCCCTTGATTCCCCAAATTTCAATTTAAATGCTCTGGCAGATTATTTATCCAGGAAATTTTATTTGTCTTTATTGCATGTTTATGAAGTTTGTATGTTTCGGCCTTGTATTTGCTATTAGTTGAAGTGTGAATCTGAGACTTTTATATCGTTTTGTTGCAGGAACTATTGACAAGACATAAATCTACAGTTGCTGACTTTCTTTCTAAGAACTATGATTGGGTGAGTTCTGCTGTCAAATGTTTAGATGCATAGTTGTACAGGTTTATTCTTGTTTCTGCTATGTATACTTGTACATGTTTATACTTGTTTCTGCTATGTATGCCTTATGCCTTGGGTCAGCCCACACACACAAGGTGGATGATAGGCATGCCCAATCCTCTTGTCTTCTAAAGAATTTGTAGGCAGACGAGTATTTTGGTGAGTAAAATTGTGGCTGAGATTAGTGAAAGATGATGTGCAGATGTAATTATCTGGTTATGCATTAATAACACGATATCGTGACTGTTCAATGATGGAGACATACAGTAGAATCTAAACCAAAATCCTATAAAAGCAATGTAAAGGTTTTAAGCTCTAATGGTTTTTTTGAACACCCAAATTCAAATCCTATATACCGATAGATACATATGGGCGCATATATTGCCTCAGGTATGCATGCACTGACACTGTATAATGGGCCATACCTGATCCTCTATAGTTTTTTCAAAGAATTTGAAGGCCAACAAAATTGTTAGCTGGAAAACCTTTGGGTGAGATTAGAGAAAGACGGTTTGCAAATTTATTTTTCTGGTAATGCATTAACATCAAAATATTGTGGCTCTGCAATGATCGGGCATATAAAGTAGAATCTATTACTTGACTCTCTGATGAATTGAGCAGCTTTATCTCCTCATTTTTATAGCGTTCTTCTTTGCTTTTTTAAACTGAATGCTGGTAGCTACATATCTATGACAAAAACATGAATTGCAACATTCTAAATGTGTCTTTATTTCCTGTTGTGGCCATGCTTGCTAAATGTTGGTCAGAGCTTGACATTGTCTAACTTTGTATGACTTCAGTTTTTTGCTGAATTTAATTCGAAGCTGCTAGAATCCACCAATTACATTACAAGACGACAAGCTGTCAAGGTAGGGAAACTTAATGATATCTCGCTCATATATCAATGAAGCAATTCTTTAGGCATCTGAACCTAGTAAAATGCTTTCATTAAAATGTGCTTTGTTATTGCAATTGGTAATTGTACTATTTATTAAAAAGGCTTCTTTAATTGTGACAGCTGTTGGGAGATATATTATTGGATCGTTCTAATGCAGTTGTGATGACACGATATGTGAGCTCAAGGGATAACTTGAGGATTCTCATGAATCTTCTCAGGGTACGACTCCTTTGAGATTGCTTGTTTTCATGCTTTGTTATATTTTTTGGAAACTATTTGTGCACCATTATGGCATATGTGATGACCACTAAATAGATTGTTAGAACATCAATCTCATACATAATTGGACTTCAACTTTTATGTGATGAATCCTCCTTTGCAGGAATCAAGTAAGAGCATCCAGATAGAAGCATTTCATGTTTTCAAGGTATAGCTTAAAGGAAGAAATTGAGGTTTTTTCTTTGGTTCTTTAAATTAACGTGCCTTATTTTCTACCTCTCTTATTGTTTTCCCCCTTCCTCCAGCTCTTTGCTGCAAATCAAAATAAACCTCCTGACATCGTCAACATACTTGTTGCAAATAGGAGCAAGCTTCTTCGTTTGTTTGCTGATTTCAAGATAGACAAAGGTATAAAAGAAATACATCTCTAGTGACATTATAATGTCTTTGATGCTGTATTGACATTCATTGGTGTATTCTTTTGCAGAGGATGAACAATTTGAGGCAGACAAAGCTCAAGTTGTGAGAGAAATAGCTGCCCTTGAGCCTAGAGAGTAGTCATGAAGGAGCTTGGTTGTTTTACATAAATTGTAGCTCGCATAGCCCAAACCTGATGACAATATCAGTATCCATCGATCTGTGGTAAAATTACATGTATTGAAAGGAAGAGAGAAATAAAGAGACATGAATCGAGTTCAATCCAATACTTGGCTTTTATGAACCCTGTTAGAGAGCATTTACGTGTTCTTTTGAACCATGCCCTCCATTGGAAGCCGTCATTATTCAGCTTCACCGGTTGTTCATTCCCCATGGTAACCTACTTGAAGCCATATAGATCTCCCCCTCCATATGTACACGGACTTCTTGTTCGAAGGAGTGCGGACTTAAAGTCGCTATAAATCTTGTCAACGGTAGGAGTCTGAACCAAGTCTCAAGTGAGGAGAGGAGGCAGCAGTCGCATGTTATTGAATTCCCACCGCAAAGGGGTCCTCCATGACACTATCTGACCATATACATAGTATCGAAGGACATTCCTCCGCGGAACCTACTGAGGAGGATATGATAGGAAGCTTCGTTTGGTGGGCCAAAGGATAGAGAATTCACAGCAAAATTCTCTTCTTCTTGTCAGGAAAAGGGTCATTTTCTTTATTATTAAAGACGAGGCTTCCATGCGTGAGTCACGAGTGGATGATTGTATGCACCAGCATATTCCAAGCATCTACTTCAATTCCAAAACCGGAATGTTCTCTCATCTCTGCTGCTCTCTCTTTTTATCCTCCTCATAAGATCCGGTTCAGTATATATAGGCTAACCTCGTAATCCGAGTTAAATCGTGGGAAAACCTATTTTTTAATTAAAAAAATGATGTTATTTCAAATTTTATTTATTAATATAGATTAATCCATCCAACTAGGTTGATCCTCCATTCGTTACTGTAACTATGTTTTTATTGCCATAAAAAGGAGATGCCTTTATCATCCGAATTTACTTTCCACCATATTCATTTCGTTTTCTCACGGTTTCTGATTTTAATGCTTTCATCAGTAATCACTGAGTTTGATGCTGGGTTTTTTTTATTTTAAAAAGAAATGTAAAATTTTAGGTATTTTTGTTCTAGGAAAACTACAAATATACCCCCAGTTATTGGGGAGGTTTCAATTTGGTCCCTCTCTTCCTAGGCTCACCAATGATGCCCTCCATCATTCAAAATTGAGCAAATCTCTTTCCCCATCATTTGGATGTTAATATTTTCTGTAATTTCATAGGAAAACTCGAGTAACAAAGAGTAGCCATAAAAAAGGGTTAAAAGGACTCAAAAGGCACCATTAAAGAACTTCCTTTTTCACCAGGAATTTGATGCGAGATGTATACAGACCGGGTGAAAAGGCAGATTCTTCAGCATATATATGTATGAAGAGAGTAAAAAACAGAAAGCAAACGGTCCATTTTGTAGTTTGCCTGCTGCTCGCTTTTAGACGAAAAAAAACTCAAGACACGGAACCTTTCATCACCACCACAATCTACTTCCCTCTGTCACTCTCTACTTTCTACATACAAATTTTAAAACATGGCACAGAATGGTAGGACCCCATCAAGTTTTTTCATTGCATTCTTTCTCGATTTTTTTTTATTTCTTTGTTCATTTTCAGTATGGGATCTTGATGACTTTTGCATGTTGTTTTTTTATGTGGGATGTTTTAGATTCTCTTTCAGAGTTCTTGCAGACTGCTGTTGAGGCAGCCAAGAGAGCTGGAGAGGTGAGTTATAAATTTTAGATTTTGTTATTCCTTTTTTAGGGGTCTCAAATTTAGTCTCATTTTCCATTTCTTGTGTGCTTTGTAGATAATCTGTGAAGGATTCTACCAGACCAAGCATGTGGAGCATAAAGGCCTGGTACCCATCTTTCCTTTTCTTGGGTTCTTTTTATATCTCTTTTTCTTGTTGGTTGTTAATCAAGGTAGTCTTATCTTGCGCATTCTTGTTGCATCATGTGATCTTGAATGTAGAGTTTGTGTGGTGCTTAGAAATTTTTCCCCCCTAAAGAAAGGAGAATTGTTGATCAAATGCTGCTCAATAATCTTCAACTCAGATCAGTGGTTGATTATATCTGATTGGAAACTGAATTTAGAATGCAAGGGGTAGCTTTAAGATCCCAGTTTGTAAAGCTAATGGAAATAAAGTTTTAATCTTGGCATTGAGGTGATCTTGTTTTGTCACAAAACTGGGAATTGAATTTAACATGCCGGGGAAGCTTTAAAATTGCAATTGAATTTAGCATCAACGTCTGTAAAGCTAACGGTAATTGAATTCATCGTGCATGAGGTGCTAAAATCCTTGTTTGTAAAGCTGCTGGGAAACAAAGTTTTGATCTTCACGTTGAGTTCATCGAGTTTGTAACAAAATTGAAAGTGTCCTTGCTATTTTGTAATGCTACCATATTTCCTTTGGACTGTATCATCATAACTGTGGAGCAGAGGAGAAAATTAAAATATTGTAAGTTGCCAATCCATTTGTGTTAATTTAGCCCGGATAAAAGTGCTGTGGCTAAACACACTTGACTATATGCGTGTAATTACTGACAATTTTTTATTTTATTTCTCAATTGCAGGTGGATTTAGTTACCGAGACTGACAAGGCTTGTGAGGATCTTATTTTTAATTATCTCAAACAGCAGCACCCCTCACATAAGGTTAACAACTTAATTTAGTAATTTCTACTTTGTAGGTGATGAATTTGAGCATTATTGATCTGTATGGGGAATATTGTCTCCTAAAAAGTGCCTCTGTTTTTATCTTGAAAGTTCTCTTTTGCTGGTTCTCTTAGTTCATTGGGGAAGAAACTACTGCTGCCTGTGGTATTACAGAACTGACTGATGAACCGACATGGATAGTTGATCCTCTTGATGGAACAACCAACTTTGTCCATGGGTAAATGCAATTTATTTATTTTTAACATTGTTTAGTGAAGGCAATTTCCTCTTGTTTTTATGCATGTAACATCACTTTAATTTGTCGCAACATGTGTGGATGTAGGTTCCCCTTCGTGTGCATTTCTATTGGTCTGACAATTGGAAAAGTTCCTACAGTAGGTGTCGTTTACAACCCAATAATGGAAGAGGTGAGATTTTATAAATTGCATGTTAGTTTTAGGTGGCCAGATATTACTTGGAACTTTAAATGGTTAAAATTTTATGTAGAACATGCAGAGATAACCTCCTTCATATAGCCTGGTGATCTACTACATTCATGCTAGATGTTAGTGCATCTTTCCTCACAAAATGAGCACTAACCAGTGACCACTAGTTGACAGCCTCATGGTCCTCTACTCAGATAAATGTCTGCTTTATGATGTTGAGTCTGTCAATATTTAAATATCAGGAAAACGAGAGTCTAGCTATATCTAAGCAGTTAGTCCATCAAACTTTTGTCTGCCTTCTTGAACTTCTTGTTTTCACTTCAGATATGTGGTCGTATATTGTCCCACTTAACATCAAAGTTACTATAAGGATGTTCTGTCAAAATTTTATAGAATTTGAAATGTGCTCCAGTAATTTGCTAAAAGATTTTGGATTTATAAATGCAGCTTTTTACAGGCGTCCATGGAAAAGGTGCATTTCTGAATGGAAAACCCATAAAAGGTGTCTCTGAGTTGACTATTGTCAGTTTCCATATTTTGATACCTTTGCAGGCTAATCTTTCCATGACACTTAAGCAACTGAGTTATTGTGTTTTGATTGCAGTATCATCTCAAAGTGAGCTTGTGAAATCTCTTCTTGCAACAGAGGTATGCTTTTCAGCATCATTGTTGTCTGGCCAAACTTGCTATAAGGGTAACTGAGAAGTGCTTGTAAACAAGAAGTAAACTTGTCATGATTTTTTTAATAAATTAATGATTACAACGAGCCTAAAGGTGTTAGATAGCTTAAACTGAAATGATAACCGGGAATCAGTTTTGAAACCTGAGATGAATTGGTGCCCTACTGTCTCATATTTTTTTTGGTACAATTCTATCCTACTAACTGTCCATCTCGAATTGATTTCTTATCGGATCGGTTTGAAGGGTATTAAAATTGCCTTGGGCACAATCAATTTCAGTCTTAACTCCAGATAGTGTCAGAAATATTAAGTGCTGAGTAATGGTAGCTTGTTTTAACCCTGGATTGATTTTTCTGGCATGCTAACCCTTCTTGTTTATATTAAATTATTGTTCGTAGACTCTAGAAATCCAACTCCCTGTTTTTGAAATGCAGATCTATGCATTGTGAATGTATTTAGTTTTTACCATGTTGCACTTAAAAATACCCTGCAAAAGGAGTGCTTTAAGTTCACCCCTGTTATGCTCTGTGTGGAATCTGGTTAAAACTCCTTTCTACTTCAAGTCCACTCCTTTATGTTTCATAAGGAACTGACCAAACTAAATTCTTCTAAGAGCAGGCTGGAACAAAACGTGACAAGTCTACTGTGGATGCCACCACGAACAGAATTAACAGCTTACTTTTCAAGGTGAGACCAGAACATGCTGTGGAAGCTATGTGCTTTGGTAAAATGTGTCGGTGTTCTTAAAATTCATATCTGATTATCTTGTTATCAGGTGAGATCCCTTAGGATGACTGGCTCCTGTGCATTGAATCTTTGCGGAATTGCATGTGGAAGGACTGATTTGTTTTACGAAACCGGATATGGAGGCCCATGGTACGTATTTGTGATTGATGCAAGAAAAGTTCATCTGGACGCATGATTGATATAATCTACTCTTTGAACTCAGGGATGTGGCGGGTGGTGCTGTGATTGTCAAAGAAGCTGGAGGAATCGTTTATGACCCGTAAGTGATGCTATTTATATTTCATCCCTTCCACTACTTAGATGGGGGTAGTGTGGGATATAGAGAGGATAGTCCCATGCATGGACATGAAAGAACAGTGTTTATCAAATGTCAACATAATTTAATCGTTGTCTTGTGATATCCTCAACTCTGTCATCCGGGCAAACAATAGGTCAAAGATATTAAGAATAGCACTTGAGGTGGTAGCCCAGTAGTGGAAGGGACTTGTTCCCTTACTCTGCATCCGGGTTCGAATCTTACTGTGCACGCCTGTCACCTCTGCGGTGCTTTACATGCTCACTGGGCTTGCAGGATGTTTAGTGAGCTGTGGGATTAATCATGGTACACACATGCTGGCCCGAACACCCACGTAAATCAAAAGAAAAAAAGATATTAAGAATATAAGCATATGCTTACATTTTGTTGAGAATATAATGCGTGTTCTAATATTTTGATGGTTGCTGTTTCGGCTACAGATCTGGTAAAGATTTTGACATCACTTCTCAAAGAGTTGCAGCTTCAAACCCGCTTTTGAAGGAAGCATTTGTTGAGGTTTTGCAGCAATCAGAATGATGAGACAATTCAATATCCTTTGATCTTATAGACAGTATCAAGTGATGAGCTCAGTCGATATCGACATTAAGGCTTAAAGAAACTGAGAGAGTGGCAACATTAATAATGGAAATGATTCTTCCAATTTGTTGTGGTTTCTAAACAATGCCTACTTATATGTATACTCTAATTGAGAAGACAGCTACCATTGATGATCATGCAGACCACCATGTTACACAGATTGTGTGGTTTATATGCCAGTTTTTTCTACACTTCTCGTTGAGCAAGGATCGTGCCTTGTTGAACCATAGCTGCTTCTTTATGTCTTTCCTGGTGTTACTTGAATCTGTTAGCTTGATTCTCCTCCAAACCGAACTGAATTCCAAATAAGATTTGTGCATCTTTCGTCGTAGCTGCAAAGTTCTCTACAGCCAGAATTGGCAAAAGGTGACCACAGCTGACTACAGCAAATTGCAGACAGGGAATTCTTGATTTAATTTATGAATTATTTGGAAGGTTCATGATGCAGACGGGAACAAGAAACAAGAAAGACAACAAACGAAAAGAACTGCAGTATTTTGCAGAAAAAGTCTCAATTAATTTTAATTCTAATTTTTATTACTCAATAATTTTCTAATAAAAAGTATCACAGCTATTATATTCTATTTATATATTAGAAAAAACAATTTTAATAAAATTAAAAAATAATAAAAGATTTTTAAATTAAATAGAAAAAAATCATAAATCAACTAGAAAAATATAATAAATTCTGAATAATAATTCATGATAAATATAAAAATTAGCCCGATAAGTACAAAAATTGACCCATGTAGAAAGCAGGAATTCTTCGAGTCTCCTAGTAAGATTTTATTTTAGATGGATCAAAATTTAAAATTTATATGGTTAGTATGAGCATGGCTAGTATGAGTATGGTTGTGCATTTTACCAAAATCTCCTAAATGGAGGTATCAAATATAAAAAACAGTTTGATCTTTTCTTTTGCTATGAAAACCTGTAAGGGAGAAATTCGTTGCAAATTGAGAGGAAACCATCAAGGAAACAAAGGAAAAGGGGGCTACATGATAAATAAACAGAAAAGTAGATACATGAGATTTCAAGGATTTTTCGCAGGCACGAACTTCCTAAGACTAACCACTGAAAGAATAACTTATAAATTTAATCTCCATCCTCACATGGGGCCTCCATAAATATACGTAAGGGTGCACCAACTCTGGGAAAGCAAAACATAAAGAGGGAAAACAAACAGAAAACCACAGCTTATATCCCATTATCTCTTTTACACCGCTTGCAGCTGTCTAGCACCAAACCCATTAACCCCATTTGATCCATTCATGCCATGAGGCATCTTTCCAGCAATCTCTGACCTTTTCCTTTTCACCGCAAGATACCATGTATAGCCTTCCAACCAGACAGCATTGAAGGCCACAGCAGCAATCACACCAATGTATGCATTCTTCCACTTCGTATCAGGGTTCAAAATGCTGAATCCTTTGAATATGTTGATGATGCTGAGGATGATAACACTGTATCCAACTAAGTGGTGGTAGATGTTCCAGTAAAATCTATACTTGTGATCAGGTTTTGGCCTTAGAAGCAAAGCGAACACCTGAAAATCCATTCCAAACCAAGCCTTTGTTTTAATTCGCTAGTACAAGTATAACACACTCAAAAACTATGTGACACAAAGAGTTTTTCTTATTACCTGAAGGGTTCCAAGGCAGAAAAGGAAGATGCCAATTGTTCTGTGAGCATCATATTGAATACTGACTGATTCACTACCAAGTTTTAGACCAGTACCCCATCCAGCAACCCCAACCATATAAGCTATAAATTGACAACTAACATGGAGGTAAAACCATGCAGGGTCTGCAGATTTGAATGCCTTCAAATACCTTGCTATTAAAGCCCCAATTGGCATCAAGATACCCCAACTGACTGCATTTAGCACCCCATGAATCTGAAATTTTTATCAAGTATTAATCAGAAATAGTTCTTGTCCATAAAATTAAAAAAAGAGGGGCAAAAGATCTGATTTCATAACATTCGTAAACAGGGTGAAAAACAGAACAGATGGTAACAGAATTAAGCCAAAACTAAACTCGAAATTGAAAACAATGAACCATATATGAAAAATGAAATACTGATTCTAGGGCTTACATTTCTCTTCCTAATTCTGTCATTCCCTCCAGTAGAACTAGATTCTCCAGAAAGAAGGTTTAAGGTCCCCATGGATTGGACATTAGCCCCACTAGTGGCATGTACCTGAGTAGCATTACCAGAAACTGCACCGTCTTGCCAGACATGGTTAACAGTAGTGCTAGTGTTTGAAAGTCCTATGGTAGCAAAAATGATTATCTCATTATTTGCTAATGTAGCTGATAAATCTGAAACATCAAAACTAAGTTTCCCTTCTTGCAATGAGGTTTGGTAGCTACTGATAGGTGATGTGTAAGCCCTCATAGTTCCATCAGTTTGTTGGTATGCAACAAGGGCTTGTGAACCAGCCATGCCAGTTGAGGTAGGATTGATAGCCCATGCAACCCATCTAGAGGAAGTGATTCCTGTGTGTCTATAAGCAATTTGAAGCTTGTTTGATGATGAATCATAGTTCCAGTGAAGATATGAGTTCAAGTATGGAAGATCATAGCACGCCCTAAAGGTTTTGTTACTAGAGAGAGCATAGCTCTTACATGACTGGGCAGTCGATGAGAAAATCATAGACATAAGAACTGATAGAGAAAACAAAAGCTCTGGCGTTCTAGCCATAGTGGCTATAGAAGAACCAAAACCAAAGATACCAAGGACTTGCTTTCTTTCTTATGTGACAAGACACAATCAAGAAATTGCAAGAATGCTAACAATGAGATGCTTGGGAGGGGAGAAATGGGGTTTAATGTATAAAGAATCTTGGTGGGTTAGGTTGTTCGATTGTCTTGAGCACGATGCCTCGATTTATAATTTACATACACTAGTTACATATTTTCATATTCTAAAATAAAATAAAATAAAATAACTCAATTATAATTAAAATAATCAACAACATTATATATCACATTCATTTATTTATAAACTATTATAAAACTCAATCGGATCCAGTGAGTTAATTCAAAATTTATTTACTTCAAAACTAGCTTGAGTTTAGTTTCACAAAATATAAAAAGAGAGCTTTGGTGTAACTTGGTTATAAATCATGATGGATTTGTGGCGTAATCAATACAAATAAAATCTAATTAAAAATAATATTATTTTGATTTTTTTTAAAAAAAATAATTTAAATTAATTTAATTTCACTCGTATCAACTCAAATAAGATATAATAACTATGTAATGTACATGGAATAATGGGTTCTTCTCTATCAATTCTATCATTTTAAAAAAAAAAAGTAATTTTTTTATTTTTGATTTACATGTGGTGTCTAGACCAGATTACGCACACCACAACTAATCCATAAGGTCTATTGAACATCCTGCAAGTCCAGTGAACAGGAATGACAGGCATGCATGGTAAGGTTCGAACCCCTGCGATAAAAAAAGAAGACAAGCCCCTTCCACCGCTGGATTAGAACCTCACTTGTAATTTATAATTTTATTGGTTGGTTGTTACCACCATTACTTCTCACACCTACACCTGCCCAACTCCAACAAGGTGGAGCTATAAATGTAACTCTCATAGGTGACTTCTGATTAGTGATGAGTCGTTGATCGTCTATGCCAAAATTTTTATGAGGTAGCTAAGTTCTTCATCAATGCCATATGTCTATCTTCAATCTTCAATCTTCAATCTTCAATCTTCAATCTTCAATTTTAGGGTGCACGAGAAGGAACAACTTTAAGGTTTCTTAATTTCTTTTGTCAACAAACAAAGGAACTCCGTACATAGGATACCAAATAAATCGTTTGCCTAAGTTCTTAATGGTTGACAGTGAATTTCATTGGGCCATTGGTAATTTTATGATTATGCAACACTCAAGTTCACTATCAAAATTATTTGTGCCATTGTTAGCTAAATGGTGTGGTGACCACACGACTACTAGTTGTTTTTTCACATATATTTATGTAGTTTTCTTTTAAAAAGACATGTACAAGATTATACATTACCTTAATTATTTTGTAAAATCACCTCTTATATAATTATGATTTATGTGAGATGATACATTGCTAGTGATAAATAAAAATACATTAAATCAACATTTTATTCATTATTAATTATAATTATAGTTATAAAATTTTACATGTAAATAAATATGATTCAAGTTATTGCTCATGAATTCAGAGTTAATCTAATATTTTATTTTTCTAGAAAAAACCTTTAAAATAATCTTTTTTGATTACATTGTTTTTTTTACTTATTTCAAATTAAAGAATTTTTAAGTTAGAATTCAGAGTTAATCTTAGATTAATCTAATATTTTATTTTTCTAGAAAAAACCTCTAAAATAATCTTTTTCAATTACATCTTTTTTTTTACTTATTTCAAATTAAAGAATTTTTAAGTTAGATAAGTTATTAGTTAAGATTTTACAGTAAATAAACTTGATAATTGACAAAATTAACATGATTCTTAAATGAGATATCATATCTCTAGCTAAAACAATATTGTATGATAATAATCCAAAGATCGGCATGAATAATTTCTAAAACAAATGGAAAAGAACTCAATTGGTCAAAGTGGGAAATGAGTTGAATTGCTAACTCAAGTCAATGAAGCTGGACAACAAATACTCAAGCTATTTAATTACAAATTAAAATTCCTTAAACGAATCGTTTATGCAACAAAATATCAAAAGGAGAGAGGATATGTTGGGGTTAGGTACATGGGTACTCAAACTATGGACCTATTTCCTGGTCAAGCCAAATCTCTGCTGGCCACGTGGAGCTTACCTCCGAAATCAATAGTTTGGTGATCTGATCAAGGGACCCACAATTTGTAGCCTTCAAGGCATACCTGCTCCACCATCAGCATTTGTCCTCATGCATCGCCGCATTATTCGATCTTCTCTACGCGTTTCATCATTACTTGATTATATATTTTTCCTTTTTTGCACATCTTAAGAACAGCCCTCCAACTATATAGATAGTCTCAATTGTATCCTCAAATAGAACGGTCCGATTGAGGAATCCAAATTGCTTTGAAATAAAATTGGAATAGAAATCTCATGAGAGAAAAATCAATACTACCCCAATACCTGGGGGTATACTTGAGATTTGACCCTTTTTCTTTTTTCCAATCATATTGAAACTTCGTACGTAATAATTTGATCTTGATTGATGATTGTGTTTTAATCTATGCTTTGATCATGCATATACGATCTTGATTAATAAAAATAATTAATTAGATTTAATTCAATAATCTACAAGTTGGATCAATGATTCAAACTCTTTTCCTAACCAATCCTATATCAAGTTTGATGATTATTGCTACACGAATCCTTCCATGGACATATGATAATGTAAGCATGATGTTAACCTTGCGTCACAAATTGGACATGGAGAAGTCACATCAAGGTAAGGAAGAGCTACAATAAATTGTCCGTATAACACAGCTAGTAGCTATACTGCCAATACATACACCTTGTAGTTGATGTTTCTATTTCGAATTAAATGATGCAAAATAAATTCCAACCCATAGAGCACTCTTTTCAACTTGATAGGGTTTAGAGCACTACTTTCCTTCTCTCTTTGTTAAACTCAATTTGATATTTTAAATAAAAAAATCAAAACAATACAATTTTAGTTTTTTTAATAAAATAACAATGTTCTAATTAATTCAGATTAATTTATTTAACATGTCATCCATACTTTAGACACAAGGAAGAGGCGACACTAGAGTTAATAGCAATGAAGGTTAAAAGTTTGAAAATGAAGATGGATGCAATCACAACTTTTCATTCACCTATTTAGACGTTCAGATTCAAATGTAAAGTTCCATATCGTGTCACCATCACTTTCCTCGTTGTTTATTACCTGCCGGATCGGTGGTGCATCTTCTAGGGTTTCATGCAGAAGCAATGCAAGATATAAAATAACATTTTTGCAGATATTACCGTCCTTTTTTTTCACGAAGAAAGAAAAATAAATCAATTATTTGTTCTCACATTAAACTTCAATGCTCACTTCAAATTGCATGAGTGGCCATCCACGTTAATATTAGCGGTTGGCATTGGTCAATTGTTTTACAAAGAAAGGATTCAACTTAGTTGCTGTAATTTTCATAAAAATTATTTTTAATGTTTTTTATATTTATTTACTATTAAAAAAATATATAATAAAAAATACTTTTTAGTCAAAGAAAAATTTAATTTGATTTCCATCGTAGTGTTTTTCAGGGGATATTTTTCAAAAATTATAAAAAATTTTATGAATATCTTGTTATTTGTTAATTATATTAAATTTAATCTTTAATCTTTTAACTGTTTTTTATTTTTTTTATTTTTTCTCTTCAATTTCATCCTTTAAAATTTGATTTTTTATTTTATTTTTATATCAACTTTAATTTTTATTCTTTTTATTTTTATTTTTATTTTTATTAGTTGAGATTTTTTTATCTATCAAACTTGATCTCTATTCTTTTAATTTTTATTTATTTTATTTTAAATAATTTATTAAATTAGAAAGTTTTTCAATTTTATCTCATTCTAGCTTTTTTTATATATTAAATTAGATCTTCATTCTTTTGCTAATTATTTTATCTAAAATAATTTATAAAATTAAAATTTAATTTCATCCTTCTTCAACTTTTTAATATATCATATTTCATTATTATTTTTTTAATAAACCTTAAAAAAATTAATAAATTATTTTTCATGACATAGTTAAAAATTAAAAAAAATAATTTATTTTTTTATTATACTATCAAATATAAAAAAAATATACTTTTCAGAAATTTATTTTCTAAAAAACCTACTTCTTAATAAATAATCAGGACCTTAATAAGCATGAGATCATTGCAATAGTGAGCTAGCTAGTTTAGAGAGATATGGGGCAATTAGTTTGCTCCGTTTAGTCTAGTAATATATTAAATTCATTTTATAAATTATTTTTTACCTAAACAAATATCAACAAATTATTTTTTAGATATTTTATAATAATTTTGATGTATTGACATTAAAAAACTTAAAAAATATAAAAAAATATTGTATTAATATATTTTTAATTAAAAAGTATTTTTATAAAAAATAATATTCACCGCATTTTTATAAAAATACATTTTCTTTCTCCTCTTTTTTCCCATTTACAGCTCACCATTCTATGGCAGACTATGATATTCTTATTGGCAGTTATGGTCTTAAAGAATTAAGACATTGAACCTGTAATGTCTTAAATAAATAAATATCTTTTTAATACTTTAATCATAAAGCAATTATATATGATAATACACGTTTAACGCAGCCGCCGCTAATACTCGATTCAAGGCATGTTTTAGATTGAATTTTTAATAAAATCAAATAAAATATGGACTAAATTAAACGTAATTGACCATTTTAACGACTTGGTTAAACTCTATATGTTCAAGTCAGATCAATTTCTTGTAAGAAAATAGTTTGAAGTTGAGAATGACAAAAATAGAATGATGATGATGGAGTCTCCTCTTCGCACTGTAAAAATCAATACTGTAGAAGAAGGAAGCATGTCCATTCCAAGCAAATAGATTAATGGGTTGAGCAGACTGAAATATTATTAATTAATTCCTTCGTGTGGTGGCTTCCACACCGAATGTAAAGGCAGTATTTTCAGAGTAGATTTGTGAGATAACTTGTGAAACTATAAACAAATTGTGAGGGTTAATACTTTAATATTGGTGTGTCAATCTTGATCAAGGTTGGTAAGACTATGAACAAATGAGAATCTCAATTAAGCTAATCTATTAGTTAATTATAAATATAAACATGCCATACTTATCTCTTTCGATGTGTTTAGTCAGTCTTACAGAGCAAAAAAGATAAGTATTTTTTATTGAAAAATAAAAATGAAGATATAAAAAATAAATTTATTTAAGAATAATTTTGAAATAAATTTATATTTTTTAAAAAGACAGAAAAAATCGAAGAAATGAATTGTTTCTCATAAAATCGAGTGTAATGAATGAATGATTACAAAAGAAATATATATTTTTTTAAAAAAAAGTCATGAATGTTGCACTTTTGTGATAACCCATAATGAAGGAGTCGATTGAAGTATCTAATCTATTATTTGCGAAGACTGACCATAACATACATACAACACTAAAATATCAGTTTTTTTAGAGAAAGATGTATGTTTGAGGAGTAAAAAATGAAAAGTCATATACAATTATTAGTCTTGAAATCTCTATCCCAATCTAATCTAGATCCAAACTCTTCAACAACCTCTTCTGCTCTTTCTTCCAAGGTCAATCTTCTCTTTTCATTATACTTGGAATTAAACACGTCTAGAAGCTTTTGTGGAACCATTCATTTTCTTTGAGAGGCTACTTTTAGGTCCAACCTAGCCATCTACGTATGTTTCTTTCTGCCTTTTGGTGGCATTAGTTTTATCCTTGACGACTTATTGGAATATTGTGTCTCACGGCATTGATGCTAGCCAGAATTTTGCCCCTTCCTAGTTCCTGCTGGATGTTCTTGAAGATTCTTCTTCTAGTTGGTTTTTTTATGGGATCAAGCAAACAAATGTACACGGCACACATCAGTTTTCATGTAATTGTTAGTCGAAAGAAATGCAAACGTATCATAAATTTACATCATGACATTAATTGAACTAGAGTTCAGTACTGTTGGAAACATGTTAAGGTAATCTTCAAATTTACTCCCTGGTGGATGGCACGTCTCGAGGATGAAGATTTGGAAGTTCTATTAAAAGCCTGATCATGCTTGGATTGTAGAAGGAATTGGGTAGCGATTTGTGACCTAATTAAGAAAGGCTAAACCTCCCAGGGAAACAAAAATAAATTGCTATCATTGAGGCTAATGATTGCACATAACAAGAAAATGATGCGGCAAGCTTGAATCCAATCCATCAAATTAATAAACGTCTGCAAGGACAATCTAGGCATCGATCGACTTGGGATTAATGCTCTTGTGTTTTAGTTTATATATGAGACCTTGAATATGACATAAAATATCCTCTCCCCTTTTTTCCTCTCATCCGATTTCAAGTGCAAGTAAGCCTTGATTTCAAGTCATTTGATATCATAGAACGACACTTCATTTTGCTGACATCCATACAAAAATTGCTAATATTTCTATGCCCATGCTCTTAAAAAGAGAATGAAGATTGCGCCTAACACACAATAAAATTATACTAGCAATGTGATTTGTATTCCGGTACAAGTTAGATATTTTTACTTTTTAGATATACAAGTTTTTTTTAATGTATATTTGTGTATATAATTAAATAAAATAAAAACTATATATGTTAATAAATAAATAATTATTAATAACTTCTAAAAATAAAACTTAAAAATTACAAAACAGATGCAAATCAAGATATTTGGATCATTAACATTTTTTTATAAAAATAATTGAAATCTTAGACTTTTTTAATGATAATGAAATAAAATATATTTTTGGAGCTATCTTGTGTATTAACCAAAATTAAATTATTTGTCGGAATATATCAAAGACACCCCACGTCAGCTTAATTTATTCAAATCTCTTTCTCTTAATGAGAGTTAAAAGCCCAAATGTAATGGACATAATGTGAAAGTTTCCCAATCAAACTTGACAAGCTTAGCCTAGCATGGTCCAACAATGTTATGCCAACTATGACTTATAATAGGCCCTAACAAAATACTAGGGATTTAAACCTAGAATGGTCCGACAGCTTTTTAAATCCCTGATTTAGACAAGGTGAGGCAGGGGACCCTTGCCAGCAATGAAAATTAATGATGTCTCTTCTGCCAAAAGTGCATCAAAGTTCACAAAAAGAAATTTTGCAAGAATTGGATATGCTTTCCTTCTTCACGCATGCTAAAGCCAGCCAAAAGGTTGGTGCCAACTGGGAGTCGCAGATGCAAAGAACTGTGTCGTTTTTGGACACCACGGGTATTTTGAACCTCTAATATCCATGCCCAAATAATGTGACCCAAAAGTTTGTGTCCCCTACTCTACATCATCCCTATATCTTTATAATAATTATTTTCATTTTAATTTCCATTCCCTCTCTTTGTTTCTAAAGCTTATGAGAAGTTCCTATCACATCACGACTCCTAGCCCCACTATGAATATAGCCACAAATTTACCTCTTGTTGCACCACATGCAAAGTTATGTAATCTTCTTTTCTTTTCCTGTCTTTTCTCGGGTTGAAGCTTTACTTCAAGATTATTAATGTCGGTCTGATTTATGACTTTACACATTATATAGATTATGAATTGAACAAATTTATCTTGGTCAATTAAAATTATATTATTTAAAAAAAATATTAATTTTGATTAGGTTAACCAATTAACTCATTGAATAGCTCGAGTTTAATTGGATCAATTCACGCCTTGTTTTTTCAAAAATTAAAAGTTGAATTTAATTTTGATTAAATTGACCAATTAACTTATCGATTAACTTAAGTTTAATGGGAAGAATTCACACCTGGTTTTTTAGAACCAAGCCAAGGTAAATTCTAGATGGATGATCGTGTTTCAAACTGAATCGTCAAACCCGACCAATTTTAATGACATTGCCTTGCCTGTGGGTGAAGAATCCTAAAAGAAGATCACTGTGCTCATTAGTACATGTCATGGACAAAGTTGCTGTCAAGAAAAGAATTTTAGCACGGGAAATAAAAGAAGAAGGGGAAGAAAGATTTTAGCAGAACAGAGCGTGGTAGTCTAGCAGTTGCTTTCACTTCCACTGAACTGGTATAAATTCTTTTAACAAAATAAAATAAAAGAAGAAGAAACTGGTATAAATTCTGTCTTTCAAGTGATAAGAATCTGGTGACAACGAATCCTCCCGACCAGGGCACTGTGGAGCTGGTGTAGAGGTCAAATATCTAGGGATGAATTTGTGAAGAAGAAACATTGCTAGGGGAGATAGAGCTGCCGACAATAAATTAAATGGATTGGATTTGGATTTCTTTTTAGAGATGGCATGCCAAGTGTAATACGGGAACAATGCATGGCAGGTGACAAACAAGAAGCTATTAATTATGTACAACAGTACTAGCACAATTCTGTTTATTAATATTATTATTATTGAAGCAGGAAATTAATTATTTGCACTTACATGTAACTATAGTCATCGGAAGCAAGTAAAATTCACTTGCGTTGCTTTTCAAATACTGAAATTAAATAAATAATATTAAAATGATTTATGCTAGTTTGGCATCTTGTAGTTTATGTTTTTTAAATTGAATTTTGAAATTGATGATTTATAGGGTTTTTTTTATTGTTTAAATGTGATAATATCAAAATAAAAAATATTATTTTAATCAAAAAATAATTTTAAAAACGCTATACACCACCAAACACTCAAGATTATATTAAAATATTGCCAACAAATTAAATTCTTCGAAGGTGGTGTTATATCCAGCATTGATCAAAATGCATAGGATCGCAGGCACTGCCATGTGCAAATAGCCATTAAGTTTTTAGTTTTCACTTGTTTTGCATGCTGCCACAAAAGAACCATGGAGGATGGTGAAATTGTGCGAGCCAAAACCGTGGGTCCAAATTCCATTGAAAATGCAATGACAAATCCTATATAATTTATACCCCAATATCAGTATATTGTTCCTATGGTTTCTGCACAAATTTCCAGAAATAGAAAAAAAAATTAATCAAGGATGTTTGTTTTAAATATGTTATTGTACCTTTATCTCTAAATATATTTATATATTAAATATTAGTTTTGAGTAGGTTTTAAAAAGTAGTAAAGGATAACAAAGAAGAGTGAGAAAAGGTGAGCAATACTTATAATTTAATTTTTAAAATAAATATTTAAATCGAGACTGCTAAAAATATAGAATATAACACGTAATATAGAAGGAGGGTGTATAAATTAATCAACAATGAATGAGTAGGGTTTATATTAATAATGCATATGTAGCAACCGGTGAGCAGGCAACCAGAAAGGATTACAATTTTCTTTTCTTTTTTCTTTACATTCTTTCCTTTTCTTTCATCCATTCAAGCATAATTATAAAATGTTATTGTCTCTGCGGATCAACTTGGAATCTGGCTGTTCCAGGAATTAGACTAATTCGGGATAAAAAAAAAAAACCTTGGTTGAATTATTTACAAAACTCAATTAATTTGATTAATTCGGTGAAAATCTGATCTCAACTTATCAATTTTTTATTTAAATAATATTATTTTAATTTTTTCTAATTAAATGTTAGTTTAATTGATCATCTAAACATATAACAAAAACTCTATCATTAATTAGGTTGTACATGCTTCATCGAACCTAATAACTTGGATTATGGTTATACGGTGAAAGTAAATACTGCTAGTTTTTCAGGCATCCACTATTGAATTTCTTTAATAGAATTTATGTTGGCATTATTCGGTAATGGTATAAATTATATTTTAAAATTTTACTTAGCAATTTAATTTTTTAAATTGAATTAATTTTTTGATACTAAAAATCTATCTCAATTTAATAATTTAAATTATTAATAAAATTTTAAAATATAATTTATATTATTTTTAATAAATACCCCATATAATTAGCTTAAAATGACAGCCACAAACTATCAAGTGAAGCCTTGAAGGGAAATTAAAAAAAAAAAAAAGTGAAATGAAATCCACCGCTATTGGATGCCATTCATTTCAAGAGTTCAAGTTTCAAGCAATGACCAGTGACCGTTTCCTAATTATCAAGAAAAAGAAATTGAACCACAAATATATCATTGAACATTGGACAGCAAGATGCTAATGGAATAATAATTTGTCATCTCGAGGCTGGCAGCCACAAAAACATCATCATCTCTATTATGGCAAGAAAGTGATGCTTCTCTTACAAAATTTAAAGTTAGTCTTCGAACCCATCATCAGTCTCGTGAATTTGAACATAAAAAGGTAATGAATACAAATAAAATCCAATGCTTAGATCATAATTAATTAACTTTTAAGTACTCCCACTCTTACGGATGCTGGAGATGGCATCGTTTTCCACGCCACAAAGCTATTGCAATGTTTTACATGAACTCCTTTGCTTTATTGCAACGAAGGGGATGCGCTTCGAGGGTGAGTGAATATTTGTTCTGTCAAACACGCGTAATTAATCATGGAGGACACTGGCTAGTTGGTAGCTCAAGCTTGCATGTTTGAACACGGGTTTTCCATAATGATTTCTAGTGGAATTTATCCTAATTAATTTTGTTTTTTATTTATCTGAAAACCCATGTTGATTTTTAGTGGATTTCATCCCAAGTAGTATGTTTTTTTAAATAAAAAAATCTGTAAGACGTAAACTAAATGGAAGTGATCATCGACACATCCATGTAGTTTTTTTTGTTAGTAATATTATAAACCTTGAGGTCTTACATGAGATCAGTTATGCTACCCATTGTCTGCTAATTATCAAGAACATTATACAGATTAATACATATAAAACTACACTAACATATGATATGGTCCTTAATTTTAATAATTAATGGTATGAGATGTACTTAATTTGTCGAACCTAATATATCTGTTGAAGCCTGTTGCTTAGTAGGGACAAACATGATTTTTTCAAATTATTTTAGGAGCAGTTAGGGTGCTAAACAACTCAGCTTGTTGCATTGTAGAATATATTAAAAACAAATACATAAATATATTACTCTTAATTTCTTGTACGTATTCCAATCACCTGGTAGTTTGCTTGTCCTCGTACATTTTTGTTTGTAGGTGGAAAAATCATCCATGCTAATATCATAATAAAAATAATGATGATTGCATTCTAGGGCTTGGCCTAACGGTGGAAGGGGTTTGTCTCCTTCCACTGCACCTGGATTCGAGCCCTGACGTGCACGCCTGTCACCCCCGCAGTGCCTTACATGCCTACTGGGTTTGCAGGGTATTCAGTGGGCCGTGGGAATTAGTTGTGATGCGCGTAAGCTGGCCCGGACACCCCACGTGAATAAAAAAAAAAAGTAATTAAGAAATTAACGACGTTACACGTCTCTCTAAAATTATGGGCAGCTACCAAACCTCTACTTCTGTAATAACATGTGTGTATTGGTTGAATTATGATCATAGAAAGGCTGTGATCAGTGACTGAAAATAAAATTATATTATATGAACTATCAACGAGCAAATTCAGGAACACATAGACCACGGGGTATGACACATTCAAGTTGAACTTTAGTTGACCCAAACTTGGAAGGAAAAAAAATTGCTTATTGTCTCGTGAATTTGTTAAAAGCTTGACAACAAATAACTGCTTAGGATTTTCTTTTATTTGAAGAATAACTCTTTAGTACTTGATTTAAAGTGACAATTAAGTATTATAATTAGAAAAAAGTAATAACAACTAAGTTTTTCTATCCATTTTTCTTATTCAAATTTGAATCCATATATATATATAAAGTTTTTGTTATTTGTGGTTTTTCTAAAAAAATTATTTTTCAATAATATCAAAAAAATATAATATAAAAAATCAATTTTAATTTTAAAAATTCACTAAATCCATAAGTTGTGGTAACTTGAATTACTTTAATAAACACATAAATCACACTAGCCTCTTAAAAAAAATAAAATAAGAAAAAATTTAAAATTTAAAATTTTAATCATCTTAATATTAAAAAATAAAATTGATAAGAATAATTTTGAAAAAAATTATAAAAAACCATATATTTAGAGAAAATAATATAGATAAACATATTAATAATTTATAGTGTTTTGTAAAAAAATATTAATATTTTTTCTGTATATTTTATCTTTCATATAAAAAATTATAACATGTTGTTTGTAATATTGTGAATTAAATTGAATTCACATATTTAAATTGTTTTATAGTATTAATTTTAATTTTAAATGAAATTTAAGTTATAAAAGAATTGACGTGAACAAATCAACTTGAAGCCGACTGATTTGTGATGAAGACTCTAAAAAAAAATATTAAAAAATATCGCTCCTTTTTTTATTCAAAAACCATACAAAGTAACTGTCTCGTCGCCTTTTCTTACGTGTCTTTGACTCCACTACTTACTTTAGGTTTTTTCACTTATTTTGAATTTGAAAATTTTTATTGGTGATCAATATCTTTTAAATTATTAGAATTATAAATTATAATTATTTTTAAAATTATATTAATCATTAATTTTTTTATCTAATAATGTGATTTTTATTTTTTTGATATCTATTTTATATAAGTTTAATTTGAGAAAAACTCAATAATTCTTATTCAATATTTCTAATTTCTTTCTCGATATTCAAACGAAATGATTTCGAAATAATCTATAGAACACAGGGTATGACACATTAAATTGGAACTTGGTTGACCAAGTAGAAGCTAAATAGAAGGAAAAAGGAGAGCATGTTTTTGGCAATTGTTTTTTTTTTAATTGACCTTTTCTAAAGTCTAAACCAATCCATTAATCATTGTCTTGTGAATTTGTTAAAAGTTTGACAGCAAATAATTGACTGGAAAGTTTTGTTTTCTTCTTCCAGAGCAACCCTCCAATTTAATAGCTAAGTTTTACTATAACAATATTATTATCATTTAATTAATTTTTATCTTACAACTTTTTATTTTACTTAATTATTTTTTGAGTATAATTATTTTTTAAAATATTTTTAACTCAGAAAAGTATCTCAATAATTTTTTTAAAATTATTTTTAAAATCAACACATCAAAATAATTTAAAAATATATTAATCAAAATTTTTAAAAAATACTTATAAAATGTACTCTAAACACACTCTAAATACATTTAAAATTGAACTGATAAATCAAATAAAAGGGAGAAAATCTCAAGATATATGCCACAAGTTTGCTTACTTTTTTAATACTTCAAGTTAGAATTTTAAAAGTAAAATTTATTTTTCTTAACAAATTAGATGGTTTTGGTACTGGTTGAAAATACTTTCCTCGGTGGTCTGTACTTTTAAAAAACACGTGCGGGTGAAGTTGCTTTCATGCAGCAGTTTCAGTTTGACTGTTTGACCAACGAAAACCAATCATGGACGTTAGATGTTTTGATCGGACGGCTAGAAACACATAACGTGTCGAGTGTAATCTTGGCCGCACGTGACCATGTATTAAGTTTACAGCTGTAAAGTGTGTAATGATGACTCCTGTCCTAAAACCAACCACAACCAGACAAACAAGTGGCCACAACTGTCGCTGTCAAAAGTTGAAATAGCCACTGTAAGAGAAACAGCCCCCTCCACGATTGTGAAAACTGGAAAGTACTCGACGTGGCAAAACAGTCATGATTCCCATCACCCACTAGCTTTACTAACGCAGTTTATTTTATTTATTTTTAAATTATTAATGATTTTGGCATGGGAATATAAGAATTATTAAAAAAGCATTTAAAAAATTCAGCTGAAAACAATCTCTTTAAGGTAATTTCCTGATTTTGACTTTTACAAAAATCTGAAAAAATATTGATTTAATTTTTGAACACAAAAAATATTTTTAAAAATAATAGAAAATAATTTCAGTTTTCTTTGTTGGAAAATTTAAAAGATTACTTACTATATATCTAAATACCGATGATTAATAATTCAAATAAGAATCTATTCTTGTTGTGAAAAAGCCTAGGCAAAAAAAAAAAGTATATTTATATATATCAAAATTATTGCAACATCTATAAAATATTTTTGATTTTTTTAATAATAAAATACGTCCTCTAAAAAGTTTACATACTAATCAAGATTATTTTTTTAATAGTATTGATAACATATTCTCTATATCAATTCGATGCATTTAAATAAAAAAAAAATCTAATATAAGAACAAACAATGCTCATACTCAAACTCGAAAATCTAGTGTATATTTATTAACGACATGCAGAATGCTTTTCTGTAAAAATGATACCGAAGCCAACAGCGAGAGCTAAAGACAGGCAGCCTTGGAATAAATTCTCTCATCCACCACGCTCTTGCAACTCTTGTCTCTCTCTCTCTTCTCTCCCCCAACCACGAAATCAAACCTTCTTGAAACAATTAAGAACACATAAATCCAATTCCATTGTAGTTTAAACCACTCCCATTTAATTCCAAGGAATTCAATTCAATTCAATAACCTCAAAAAAACGTTTCTTTTCCAAGAAAAAAATGGTTTCCCTTGAAGATTCCCACTCCCAGCACTCCATTTCTAGTCGCTTCCCCTTAACCTCTTCTCCTTCCTCCTCCAAAATCATCCACCGACACGTCGGCCGTTCCATGCGCACTGTCCGTTCTACTCTCTTTCAGACCGACTCATCCTTCAGCAACTCAGCTGCTTCCACTCCCTTTGTGTCTGAAAACTTGACTGAGTCTGTCATCGACATGCGACTCGGCGAACTCGCGGCAACCTTAAGCATGCATAGTAATAATATTAGTAATATTAAGAATAAGACGTCGTCCTTGTCGGCATCCCCAGCTAAATCTGCTGAGGAGTTTCTTGATATTTCAGAAGCTTTTTCTGATTTCTCGGGCTGTAGTTCTGATATTTCCGGAGAACTGCAACGTCTTGCATGCTTGCCGTCGTCTCCGCTGCATCGTGATGGAGAGTTGGAGAAGAAGAACCCATCAACGGAAATTGTAGCTGAGCCCTGTCACGGGTTCTTACAGAGAGAATCCTTTTCTACGGAAATCATTGAAAGTATTTCTCCCGAAGATCTTCAGCCGACGGTGAAGATCTGTGTTGATGGGTTGCAGTCCCCTTCGATCCTTGTCAAAAGATCTGCTGCGGAGAAGTTGAGGTTTTTGGCAAAGAATAGAGCGGATAACCGGGCGTTGATTGGTGAGTCGGGGGCGATTTCTGCTTTGATCCCTCTGCTTAAGCAAAGTGATCCGTGGGCGCAAGAACATGCGGTGACAGCCTTGTTGAATTTATCATTGTACGAGGAGAATAAGAAGAAGATTACGAAATCGGGTGCTATTAAGTCTCTTGTTTATGTTCTTAAAACTGGGACTGAAAATGCTAAGCAAAATGCGGCCTGTGCGTTGCTTAGTTTGGCGTTGATTGAAGTGAATAAGAGCTCGATTGGAGCTTGTGGAGCGATACCACCATTGGTATCGCTTCTAATTAATGGTTCTAATAGAGGAAAGAAAGATGCGTTGACGACATTGTACAAGATTTGTTCAATAAAGCAGAATAAAGAGAGGGCTGTCATTGCTGGGGCAGTTAAGCCATTGGTGGGGATGGTGGTGGAGGCGGGGACAGGGATGATGGCTGAGAAAGCAATGGTGGTGTTGAGCAGTCTGGCTGCAATTCAAGAAGGGAGAGACGCTATTGTTGAAGAAGGCGGGATTGCTGCACTTGTTGAGGCTATTGAAGATGGTTCTGTTAAAGGGAAAGAGTTTGCTGTTGTTACTTTGTTGCAATTGTGTAGTGATAGTGTTAGAAACCGTGGGTTGCTTGTTAGAGAAGGAGCGATTCCTCCTCTTGTTGCACTTTCCCAGAATGGGAGCCTTCGCTCTAAGAACAAGGTAAATTTTTGTTAATTCTGATGGATCGAGTATTAATTTCACAGCTTTACAAGTTAATTTTTAAGCCCAATATTCATTTGCTTGTGTTATTAATGTTGTGATGGGAGTGGTGTTGATGGTAGTGGTGGTGTTGGTGCAGGCTGAGAGGCTACTTGGGTACTTAAGAGAGCCAAGGCAAGAGGCTGCTGCTTCATCTTCAAGCCCTTGAAGAAGTGGTGGATTTTGAATGTTTGCGATTCTTGGATAGGTAATTACGAGTACTGATTAGAATGAGTGGTTGGTTGTCATTGGTTTGTGTGTATATAGGCAGTGGTTTTTTTTTATGGTTTTGTACAGTGTGTTTGAGAAATATGAGGGATTGATTAGCGAATGGGAAATTAGGGTAAGCTAGGGAGTAATAATTGTAGACTGACTTGTTTTAGACGTATGAGTTTGACTTAAACTAAGTTTTGGAAGTTGGGGGTCTGTAATTCTGATGGGTTTTCCAGAGGAGGAATACTTGCTTGCTTTGTGGAGTTTGGTTGGTTGATGATGAAAATTAGGGTCTTGTTCCTTGTGTTTTGCTTGGAAGACCCAAGTTCTGTTTACTGATTGTTCTCTTTAAACTAGTGAAGATAAATGCTTCTACTTGGAGCATGTTTTTGTTGCATCTTGTAGCTTGAATTCTATGTATGCTGTTGATTTCTGTTTTTGCTAATAAGCAATTTAGATTGAGTTCGATCTTATGCTTAAGATTGTGACAGATTCTGTGTTCTTCATCTCAACTTGTGACGCCTAGTTCTTGTCTCCTTTAGACATGCCTGGAAAAGGTCTGAAAATGAAAGACTGGTTAAATCTGATATCTGGGAGATGCAATCTTTTTACTTTCTATGGTCATGTCGATTTCTGTCTAAGAAAGATCAGGCAAGAAACCTTTGAAATCTTTTAATGATATAAGGACTCCTGGAGGACATTCACTCAGACAAGCATTATCCCGAGTGCTGTGATTTTGTTGCCCTGGCAATCTGTTAATTCCTTCCTCCATGGATTGCCACTGAAACTGTCTGCGACCCATTGGAAGGCTGTGGCGTCATATCATTTGTTTGATGGAATTGAATGTAAAGGATGAGAGAGAGGTATTTATTTATTTGATGGAAGCACAAGAACATGCATGGTAGGTCCCTATGATTTGCTCGTCTTTGGTGTAAAATCGTTTTTTCTGCTGTGTGCTTTCCATCACCACCTGTCCTCCTGTTCTACATGCAATGATCTCTACTGAGAAAGCCCACCACCTACCGCAACCCCACCATGGATTTCCTTACAGCATATAAGATATGATATCTTTATTATCTTTCCTTGTCGATGTTCATTGTGCATTAGCTGGCAGAGCAGGTATGTCTTGGACCGAAAGACCAAATTCAGGCAGTTCACTGACATGATTTATGTTTTCAATCTTCAAAACGAACAACTTGCAACTTATCATGGATATTAGGCCAGCTAACCGTCCTCTCACCAGCAACAGTCCCTTACTGTAGCAGGATGTTTCCCCTGGTGCAAATGCTGCAACCTCTCTCTGCATCACCGTCCATGTGAATTCCGGCTGTCATGCTGCAACAAAACCTTAGGTAATGAATGATTTCGGTGCAAACAGTGCCATCAAACGAGGATTGCTTTTCTCGTGGCTAGACTTGGATCAATGTGTCATTGATGGAGATTATTTTAATGTTCTTAGACAATTTGATGTCAGAGTGGTTAAACATTTCTCTGTGTATTGTGCCCTACTCATTAATGTGGTGGATGCTTTTTGGAAGAAACGGATACTCTTATCCAATCAGTATCTGCCGCCATCACAAGCTTCCTAGTCAAAGCAAACTACAGGTGTTTGATGTAGGGAAATAAAAAAGGCCTAAATTATATATATAGAAAAGACAGTAACGTGGATTGGTTAAAGAAATAGACACAAAAAGCCCATCTTCGGATAATTTAAGATCAAGATTTTTGGTTTTTTATTTTATTTTTAAGGTCTCAGTACCAAGATTCCATATTTTGTGCGCACACCTGTCGCTCTTGTGATATTTTATTTGCCTATTAAATTTATAAAATATTTAGTAGATTTAGAAATTAATTATGATGTGCCTAAATTAATTAGAATATTTTAAATTATAAAAAAAATGAGAATTTTATAGTTTTAAAAAATAAAAAAGAATACTGATTGGATAAGAGTATCCAATCTTAACAAAAGAAACCCATCCTAAACTCAGAGGTGGTTTTTGTTTTTTTTAATCTATTTATCTAGTTATCTATCAAGACCCTTCAGGCCACTTCTTTTTGGGCCCAGCTGTTTCATAGTCAAGGTTGGCCCCATATCAAGATCTCATATTAAATGAGTCGTCTCAAGCTATCATTTATTTTAAAAAATAAATAAAATACTGATTTTATAAAATCTAGCTCAAGGAAAGCTCTAAATTCAGATCAGATTTGATAATTATAGTATTAAATAAATTATTTAAAATTCAGATTATATGATTATACATGTATAAAACATCTTTTTTCATTTTGAAAGTTCCACGTAGAGAAAAAAAACACCGTTTCAACATTTCAGATATGTTTGAAAATATAATATAATTATGATTGTTTTTTAAAATATTTTTTATTTAAAAATATATTAAAATAACATATATTTTTATTTCTTAAAAAAATATTTTTAATATTAGAGCTTTAAAACGATTTGAAAATACAAAAAAAAATTAATTTGAAATTAAAAAAAAATAAATTTTAATTTTTTTAAAATGCTTTAAAAATACAAAAATAAACAAGTCTTACTTATTTTTTTGAAAGCTAGTCCAAGTTCACTGAAGAGCAAGATGGCTTCTACATGGTTGGTTGCAAGCAGGTACGAAACATTGCAAAGCATGGAGAGCATTTACTATTAACAAAGAGAGTTAACACCACAATTGTTGATAAAGTAGGATTTTTAATTACAGTTACGTTACATGGCTAGTAGTTCTCCATTGGAAACAAGAGGTTTGCCAATGGTGGAAATTGTTCATTAGAGTAAACACCTGATCTGGGTGCTTGTAAGTGATTCCTCAATAGGAAACGTAGTTAGGTGGATTCAACTTGGTCCTTGGATTTTTCCTTCTTTCCTCCAAATAAGCCTGGCCTGTAACCATCCTCTAGCAGCTTCTCCACCTCCTCAAATTGCAGGCCTTTAGTTTCAGGGACTAGGAAGTAGATGAATATGAGGCTTATGGTGGAAATGCCGGCGAATACGAAGAATGTGCCACCGGCACCAAGAGCTTCCGTGAGACTTAAGTAAGACTCGCTCACGATCAGATTTGAGCACCAATTGGCCACAGCAGCAATGCCTCCACCAACACCTCTGTATCTCAACGGATAGATTTCTGAGTTCACAATCCATGGTACGGTTCCCATTCCAGGTGAATAGGAAATGATGTATAGTCCAAGGAGTATAACAGCAAGAAATCCGAACTTGCTTGGGCAACCCTTCTCGAAGAACACGCGATTTTCAGCACGGCATTCACCCCTTACAACCTTGGATGAATCCAGGCAGGCTCCCGGATGGAACTGACAGTGTAAGAAATAAATATCAATACCAGTTTGACAACATGAAAACTTCAAAGCCTATAATGCAATCAAATTAACAGTAACATTTCACTTAATGTGGCAAGGAATCATTCAAGAAAATTATGCAATGTATTGCTGCAGGGCTGATAAAGGTGAATGAACTTACTTCGCTGGCTGCATTAGCACAGAAAGCACAATCTGCTTTCAAGCAAGTCATACAGCTCCACCTTGGTGCATCTGGGGCTGTCAGGTATGCTGAGCAACTAGAGTTTGAGCCAAAGTGAGCTGACTCGATTCCACTGATTTTCGGAGCATGGCTCGAAGCTTCCATAAATACGACTGATAAGATCACGAGGAAGAAAATGATTCCAATCATTGAAACAAGCATCAGCCTTCTCCTTCCATATCTGTCGACAAAACACATGCTAACAATGGAGCCAACAGCATTCAGGCCAGAAGTGATGAGAGAGAGTGCCAATGCAACAGAGTTCGAAGCAAATCCAGCAAACTGCACTATGGTCGGGGCATAGTACATGACTGTATTTATACCCACAAATTGCTGAGCAACTTGGACAGTGATGCCGGCATAAAGTCCCCTGCGAACTACACGGTTTTTCAACGCGCCCTTCACTTTAGTTATCATGCCCTCTCCAAGGGCAGCTTCATCAGCCTTCTCAGTGTCAACGGATAGTTTCAAGGCATTTAACTCATCTTCAACCTCATGTGCAGGATAGATTTTCTCCAAGATTGCCCTCGCCTCATCTACCCTATCCTGAACAAAACGTAAACAAATAGATTAACGGTTACGAGCACATAATGTTCGTCATCTTAAGGAAGATTGAACTACATTGCAGTAGCAAAAATGTGTCTTTAAATAGGGAGAATCCATCAAAGATAATATCTACAGCCTAGTTACTCTGAGACATCACAAAGATCCACAGGGTCATGACTAGTCTCCGAGGACAGGATGAGTTTTGCGAGATAGGTTTTATGTCTTAGAATAGATATAACTATGTGGGAAACTTCTCTAAGAAGCATGATCAGAACCTTTCTGTAGAGCCATCGGGGAGACTCGGGGAGTGAAAGCATCAACACAAACTGAACCAAAGCTGGGATTCCAGCAACTCCGACCATCCATCGCCAGGTTCCAGGAGCCTGAAACATGATTTTGCAACCTTAAAAATCCTGTTAACTTTGAGAGGTCTGGGAACAAGTAGTGATTGCCAGTACACATACCTTGGTGAAAGCAAGATTGATTAGATAAGACAAAAACTGCCCTCCAGTAATCAGGAATCCATTTGTGCTAACTAGTGCTCCTCGAATTCTTGCAGGTGAAGCTTCTGAAATGTAAAGAGGAGCAGTCATGGATGCCATTCCCACTCCCAAGCCAACCAGAATCCTTCCGATAATAATAACCCAGGGATTTGGAGCTACAGCCATGACAATTGCGCCGAAGAAGAATAAGATATCAGCACCTAAAATTGCCACTCTCCTGCCCCACCTGTCATTCATATATCCACCAAATGCAGCACCAATAATAGCTCCAGCGACAGCCATACTCACGATGGTTTCCTGCACGATACAAAACAACCTTATCAAAGCATGAGCATAGGCAACGTACAAATATCTCTTGACCCTCTCTCTCAAGAAACTTAGTATATCATATCCTAACTCGCCTGCATCCATGTATTTTTGTCAACATCTTCGAAGTCATCACGAATATAAAGCAATGCGCCAGAAATAACTCCTAAAAATTTCCAGAAGAAACAATTAATTATGAACTTTCCCCAAATCAATAACACGTACCTTAGATAACAAATTAAAGCAAACTTATTACGGTAACGTTATGAGACAGATACAGAGATAGTAGAGACAAGGGGGACATGCCCCTTGTCGTTCCTTTTTTTGGAAGGAAGGAAATTCACTCAAAAACTGTCTCTGTCCTCGTCCTTTAACCAAATAATTTTTATCCGTTCTGTGCATGTCCCCTGAACACTAACCAAATGCAACATAAGAGACAAAATAAGCTTATAAAATCTATCCCGGAATAACTTAATGTAACCTGTATCATAACCAAAAAGAAGCCCTCCAATGCCAGCTGAAAATGCAAGCCTCATAATATATGGAGTCTTCCATACAGTCTTCCAGCACTCTGTAAACTCTGTCTTGTCAGCTATGGTAACTCCTCCTTCCACCATTTTTGCAGATGGAAATAGATTTCAACAAAGTTAACTTATGAATTGAGTGATAATCTGCAAATACACATCCATGAAGATTATCAGAACCTTAAAAAACCTTGACAACTATTATTTCAGCATAAAACTTTGAACTGATCAAATTAAGAGTCCTGATCACTTTCTATATAATGACAGATAACAAAAAAACTGAGTATTGATCTTATTATTGTGATACCAATCATTGAAAGGTTACACTAATCGTTGAAAATACTAAAATATTTAACCTTTCAAGTACTTATTCATTGATCCAACACTCTTTACTTTTGCATGCGAAGGGTTACTTTCTGTTTTCTCTAATGGATAGGTTCATAGTACTTGCATTGAACATACACGGTACTTTTTTTATACGGCATTTAAGAAGATAAAATTTATTAAAATTTGGTGAAAATGATTTGAATTTCTCGATTTTAGACTGCAAGTAATTAAGGATTCGGATTAGAAATCTGACACAACAGTGAAATTCTCGGCAGGTTGAAATTAATCATCTTGGAAACACAATCTCTATTTTAAATGGATAAATCCTAAAAATAAAATTAAAAAAATATTCGTGAATTGGATAAACCTAACGCCAATATTTCTTATCTAAAAATAAGAGAAATGCTGCGTGTACTTCTTTTCCTAGCCCAACAAAACCATTTCCATAGAAAAAATAAAAATAAACAAAGCACAAGAAATAGCCTATAAGACTGAACATTTAGTTCAAAAGAAATTAAAGTAAATTTCAATACCAGAAATTATCTTACATATTGTTGGCTCCGTAAGTTATTTGTCCCTACAGACTGTTCGTTCTTCAATCTAAAGGCAATGGCTGCATCAAGAACATGCTGTTCTTTGCATACAGACCATTGAAGATGAACCTTGTGAGATGGGAAAACAAGAGGTAATTGCAAAGGTTTACTGTCTTTTTATGTCTGCCTTTTTTCCATCTTTATAAGGGTTTCACTTACTTTGAGCCCGTGCTTATCTCTTATCCATGGATTTTTATAGCCTTTAAATTCGGAAAGTGATATTAGATAGGGTGTACTTAGTTGCAATCAAACCGAGTCCACAGGTCCTCCAGGCTGTGCCATTTTTCCTCCCATATCTATCTACAACAAGCATGCTGACGATGGATCCGAGAGCATCGAGGCCAGGAATAACCAGAGAAAGGGCTAAGGCCACTGATTTTAAAGCAAATCCAGCAAACTAAACTATAGTCGGGGAATTGTACATGGAATATATTGATGCCTTGCTGGGCAACTTGAACTATAATGCCTGCATAGAGTCCCCTGCAGACATCCCTAGTCCACCATGTTTCAGTTCTTCCTTTTAGATATCACTGCTTGAATCTATAGTGATTTGTAAAAAAGTACAGTAAAAATATATATATAGTAAAACTCTTCTCCTCTTATTTCGTTATAATTATAAGGAGTCAACATTAATAATATTGAATATTAGATATAATGATAGAACTTCTGTTCAAGATTCACTTCGCCAGTCAAATGAATCAGTTCAAACTATGATTTAAAAAAAATCTTATTGTTTTGGTAAAAAAATGAAGATCAATTAAAGTAAAACTTGGCTAAATTTACTATGGTCAATTCAAACCAAGTTTTGAGTTGATAGAGAGCATTGAATTCACCCTTCAAGTCAAATTTAATAACTATTGTCTTTCATAAGTTATTTACAATTCAGTTATATATATATATATATATATAGATAGATAGATAGATATATAACCTCTTTATAAGTTCAAAAGTATGAGTATATTATTTGTAACAAAGAAAAAAAGAAACTGCTTAAACATTTCTACACTTGCTGACCCAAGTTTGCTTCCCAAGGTAGGGTTTTCATGGCCACAATCTGAAAGCTTGTCCAGGTTCATTTAAGTGAGAGGTAGTTCTGCAAAGCATGAAGAACAGCTACTATTAACAAAAAATCAAGACCACAATTGTTGATCAAGTAGGATTTTTAATTACAGTTAAATGGCTACGTAACATTCAATAAAGCTAGTAGTTCTCTATTGGAAACAAGAGGCTTGCCTAGCTTTTTTCACTGTTGTAAACACTTGATCTGGGTGCTTGTAAGTGATTCGAAATATGAAACCTAGGCTGTCAGAACAATTCTTATACGCAGATTCAACTTGCTGCGTGGATTTTTCTTTCTTTCCTCCAAATAAGCCTGGACTGTAGCCATCCACCTCCTCAAATTGGGCAGAACAATTGCCAGAGCTTCCTTGCTCTTGATGTGCCAAGGAAACAAAAATTGTTCTTCAAAATCTTATCTCTCAAAAAAAAACTAACACCAATATTTTGATTTTATCAATTCAAAATTTGTATAGCACCACAAGACACTTGTGCTTCAATTTAAGAAAATAAAAAATGATATCATTTAATAAATTAAAAGGAAAAGAAAAGGTAAAAAGTTATCTATTTTCTTATTGAGTTTTTTTTTTTTTTAAAAATTAATATCGGGTTTTAAAAAAACAGTAACAACCATTTCCACTATTTTATATAATCCAAAGTAAGGCCACAATCCTAACATGTCAAGACTTAATCAAGATTTGGATTGAAATACCCAACAAAATCACAATTATGTAATGCTGTGGGATCGGCTATGAATTGCATGTTTGGAGCAGCGGTGCATCCAGAGTTTCATGAAATTTTAAATTTAATGCCAAAAATAGATTTTAAAAAATAAAATTCAATATATTTTTAAATAAAAAATATTTTAAAACTCCAGCTACCAACACCCCCAGAGAGGATAAAAGTAAAATCATGTCGTAAAATATTCTAGTATAACCAGGATTGTACTGACATGATCCGAATCCAAATATAACAAAATTAAGTTAAATCGAACAGGAGTCTTGCGCAGTAATTAATAAGATGTCTTAATGTCACAAAATTAATGTTATGTGTGCCCGCTAATAGCTCCCAATCACTTTAAAGCTAATTTGTCGTTAGACGTTGCACATGATTAGGTTATTGCTGGTCCAAAACAAGCTATAATATCTTTAATAATCTTGTTTATATGGACCCTCGTTTTTGTTTTTCTTTTTTGTCACAAGACTCGACGTAGGAAGCTGAATGTCTTGATTTAGCAAGAAACTAGAAATGTTGTCTCTTCTGGTTGTCCCCGCGCGTTGCTACGGGCTGAACAATATTTTTTTAATGTAAAAGAAGTGATAGTTTAAAAAAGATTAAAACTTGAGATATTGGTTAAATTGATAATTTGAATATTTATAAATAAATTAATAACTAATAAATAAACTGACAAAAAAAACAGCAAAAAATAAAAAATTACACCCTAGTTTATTTGGATCATTAAACAACTAAATGTTATCCTTACCAAAGAAAAACCAGGAAAAAAAAAGTCAAACTGAAAAAAAAAAAAAAACTAGGGGAAGCTCCTCAATTTAGTCAAGTCTAAAAACAAATACAACTTGTATAATTATAGACTTGAGTTTAATCAAGAAGCTTATATATCATTCAATTTAATTTTAAATTATGGAATTGTTTAAAAAATTATTAATAAAAAACTTGTAAAAAAACAAAAAAGAAACTTAAATCTAATAGGAAAAAACTCAATGACGATGAAATTCAAAAAGCAAAGTATCACACAACAGAAAAAATTACAATTAAAAAACTAAGACCAAACTTTAAAGATTAAAAAATCATAAGAAATGAAAATCATATGTAATATGATAAATTATTTATAGATTAAAAAATAGTGGGGTAAACTAGAAAAAAAACATTGTTAAGGATTAACCCAATATAATCAAACAAAAAAAAAAGAAAACAAAAGTTACAAAAAAACAAACTATAAAAATAACTAAAAATAAGTTAAAAAAATAAGGCAACATCAATATAGAAATAGGGGAAAAAAACAAGGTAAACCTTTTAAACCTCATCTAATATTTAAAATTTATATCTCATGAAATTTTTTATCTTGATTCAATTATAAAGCATAATTATCAACCAATTTAGTTTTGAAAGATGAGATCAATAAAAAAAATATTAATAAAAAAAACAAAAAAAAAATAAAAGTAAAATTTAATAAGAAAAACCCAAAGAGGATGCAAATTATTGAAAAAAATAAAAATAATCCTAAATAAAATAAATATGAATTAAATGAATAAAGATTAAAAAAATTACAGCGGTGTAATTAAAAGTATTTATAAAAATCAAACAAACCTAGACATATATCCTAAATACAATCAAATTATAAAAAATTTACAACTTATAAAACTCTAGATCCGAATTCTATAAAAAAGCTCATCATAAACTAATTTAAAAATATAAATTTATAAAGTATTCTGTAAAATTTAAAATTTGAATTATAAAAGTAATATAGTCATTCAAAATTTTAAAATACAAAACATCCTTGTACTAAATACATTGAATTGTTTTTATTAAAGGGTTAAGTTAGTACATTAATTTGTGCATTTAAAAATCCAATTACCAAAATAACTCCGCATAATCTTCAAAAAAATATTTATGTCACAGTAAAAATTCATCATATCCTCAAAATCAAGATAAAAAATAAAATAACCAAGGGATAAAAATATCATGGAATTATTATAATAAATAGTATTTTGTGTTTTAGAACACAAGAAAACCCTAAAAAAATTAGTTTTGGATAATAAAACTTTTTTTTTTAATCAGTAGGTTGGTATATTTAGAATTTGCAAGCAAGGTGATGTTCTTGAGTAGGATTTAAGTTGAAGAAGCTTTTTAACTAATCTATTTTTTTTTAATCTAAATTGCAGTATTTTATAGCTCCATTTAATAGCAATTATTAAAAAAATTATTTCAACAAAAACCTAGGTTATTAGATGAAATAATAAAAATAATTTTTCATTATTTTCAAGTATATTTTTTAAATTGAAAGCTATTTAAACTTAAATTTTATTCAGGTTTATATTATTTTATATTTAATTTTATTAATTAGAATAATATGATAAAATTAAAATTCATAATTGTTTGATTATTGAAGTTTCAATATCATATCAAATAATACATTAATTCAAAAACATAAACTTAAATTATTAGATGATGTTTCAATAATAATTTTATATTATTTTTTAAAATCTACAACACTTATATTACTCTTTCACAATCATGATTTAGAGTGATGTTAATTTTTTTTTGCCTTCTTTTCCTATTATTATTAAGATTTTAATATGAAGAAGTGAGATGAGAAGATTATATGTACATGGGTGTGTTAATTTTAATATGACTTTAAAAGGAGTTATGTTTCACAAATAAAATTAAAAATAAAATAGAGAATATTTTGTAAAACTCAACAGGATCACCTATATTATCAGTGATTGATATTATTGTAAAAATCATTAGTTTTAAATTCAAGACACTAGTAGATTGTTCAAGAACAAAAATGGAAACGACATTGGAATATATATATATATATATATATAATGAATTGGGAGCTGAAAGTTTAATAAAAATAAAAAATAGAGAGCATTCGATTTAGGAAAAACGAAATGTCAAGAATGGGATTCGAACCCATGCCCTTTCGGACCAGTACCTGAAACTGGCGCCTTAGACCAACTCGGCCATCTTGACTGTTGTTTGTTGATTTCAATTTATACTATATATAATTTAAAATATATGATTATTTGATCAAATTAAAAAATAAATGTCAAGAATGGGATTTGAACCCATGCCCTTTCGGACCAGTACCTGAAACTGGCGCCTTAGACCAACTCGGCCATCTTGACCTTTGTGGCAGATGACACTTTAGATTATATATAATTTTTAATGTATTCTAATACAATTAATATATATTATTTTCTTAAAGATCCTAAGAGAAAAGGAAAAACAAGAGTTGTATTGGCCGAGACAGCTTCATGCCCATACGAACCTCTTGGTGGCTCTCAAAAGCAATTTGGTTAAGTCTTCCAAATTGCTTAGAACCGTTTATGCACGGTAGAAAAAATATTATTTTTTATATTTTCATCTAAATAAAATGCATATATAATTATAGTGCACGGGTATATTAGGCTGATTTTTTGTTTGCAAGTTTTTATTACAGCCCATATCTTAAAATCAAATTGGCTAAAGGATTTTTTAAGCACATGAATTAATCTAGAGGTTTCTTCCGCGACCACAGGTCCCCTGCAACAACTCGTCAATATAGATCAAATTCACAGTATTGGCTATTTTTTATAATAATTTTTATTTAAAAATATATTGAATTAATATTTTTAAATTTTTTAAAAATTATTTTTTGCATTAACATATCAATACAATAAAAAAGTATTAAAACAATTAATTTAATTTTGTTTTTCAAAATTAAATAAAAAACAGGTAACATCCCTAGCGGAAACATGGAAAGAAACTTCTACCAACTGTAGAAAACTCCTGAATAGTCAAATCAAGCATTTTAAAAAGCTGTGGCATTCACCCCAAAGACATGGCCTATCCTGCACTTCACAGGTTTTTCTGAAGCCGTGCAGCAGCATATGGAACGCGGGGTCCTTCTTCTGCATGCCTCCGATACCTAACTGCAGGCTTTCACAACCCTTCTGCCACGCCTTAATTGCTCAAGAATTGACAATGCAATATCAGTACCATTAATTGAGTTTGGTATATCTGTCTGCCAGTCTACCTCACCCTAGCTAGCTAGGAGCTGGATACGGCAGCACTGCAAATCATAAATGAAAATCAGTGGAGGAATGCGTGGATGCTCTTTTTACGTGGTTCTCGTTTTGAGGGTGTTTTTCAACTCATCTCTGATGTATTAAAATGATCTTCAGGGTGCGTTTAATTTGCATTCTCATTTTTATTATCTTCGTTTCGTGTTTTTTGTTACGAGATGATGAACGTAGATCACGTAAATGATAAGATGAGGAATGTTCTGATTTACTATTCGACTTATCCCTTGAGAATAATATGAATGAGTGCAAGTGTGTAAGGTATCGGGGATGATAATAATTTGTGGCCCATTAAAAATATGGCAGTGAGAGGCCATGGCTTCAATTGTTTTCAGTGATAACAACAGCGACAACAGATAGCTTGATGGTAACGGTTCACAATCGAAGCCTAAAAATAACCCAGAATATTTATGACTTTATGCTGTGAGACTGACTATGGCCCCTTATAAGATGCAAGAATCCTCTCTTTTCTTGTTTTATAGTGATGGTTACATCGATAATGAATATGTTGACAGCAAAGTCTCACCAGGTAAAATTTACACGTCTTTGCAAGTGACAACCTAGCTATATACTGACAACGATGATCAATTTTGTATTTTTATTTTACTTTTTAACAATTAAAAATAATATTGTCGTATCAGTTATTATATATTATTTAAGAATATTTCTTTACGTATCGATGGGGATTTTCTTTCAGTTTTGAACCTTGTTAAGTTTTGAAAACCTAGATAGGGCTTAGTTGTGTTTCGAGAGGAGATGAAACATGTAACCATATCTTTCATGTTTTACAAGAAAATAAACTCATTTTAAGATTGTCTTATAAATAATTTAACTTGATTAGTGCAAACAATATAATCTCTTGGGCTAGGTTACCTGTATGGATTTAGGCACAAGATTCATCGGTTGAAGAGTTGGCAGGATTTCATGATGTATCTGTCGAGAAATTATTAAATATATTCGGAGTTTTATCTCATTTTCTTTTTCATAAGAACATATGAATTGTTACGAGAAATATCTATAAGCTTCAATTTTTAATAGGGAGATAAGGACAACTCTAGACATTGTTGAAAAAAAAAAAACTCTTTGGCTGTCCATGAATACCTTTGAAAAAATAAAATTTTAAATAGGTTTGGATAGTTCTATTTATTGGATAAAGAATTTTTTTTACGGTAAATTTTATGAACACCATGCTATACTAGATCAAATAAAAGACTGGTTATCTTATAAAAAAATTATATTGCATTTTTTAAAATATTTTTTGATTAATATAAAATCTTATAAAATATTTTATGAATAATAATTTATTTGCAATATCATTCAATATTATTAACAAATACTATTAGTATCAGTATTGATGTCACAAACATCCTATTATCGTTATCTCCATCACTATCCCATATTACAATCATTATTTTTATTATTGTAATTATCATCGCTTTCATCACTATACCTTACCACAATCATTATCACTTCATCACTTTATTATCATTTTTTATTTTTATTTTTATTTATATTATCATCATCATCTTATATTATAGAATATAAATACTATTATTACTTTACTATCATAATAAATTTTATATCATTACATACCAAATATTATAAAAGATTTTCCATCCCAAAAATATTCTACATAAAATGTAATTTAAATGAGTATTTTTGTTCAATTTAAGTTTTTCAATAATAACAAATCATAAAAATTACACAAGTTTTTATTCCTTTCTAAATTAACATAGTAAAACTTTTTCCCGAGCAACTAAAAAATTATAATTCTCAAAACAGTATAGTTTAATTAGTTGTGCAAACCTTACCCTTGTAACTTGGTGATTCATAAAAATTACATATACATCTCTCAATTTTTTTTATTCAACACGTGTAAAACACAAGATAAACATAAAAAAATTCAGTAACTTGCGCATGTATTACACATGCTGCTGAGTAAGTATATTCTTATCTTTTAAGTATAGTTTTCAAACCTGACTGGTCTACCTGGATTTCAGGTTTTGACCGGATCGTCCAGGTCAATTTCTATTTAAAAAAAAAATTCAAAACAACATCATTTTAGTAAAAAAAATAAATAAAAGTCAACGGGTTACAATCGAGTTTTGACCGGATTTTACTGGGTTAGCCGGGTGGCGGGTCAACCTACCAGGTCAGTCGGGTCCAGTCGAGTCATAGCTCATTCTATTTTTTCATCAACCCTGCCCGGTTTCAGCTCCAAGTCGGCCGGGTCCCGGGTTAACCCTTTGAGCCGGGCCGGGTTTTAAAACGCTGCTTTTAAGTAGTGTATACGACTTACTTTTAACTTCAAAGCTAACATCATTTTATATCTATAAATTGTCTTATTAAGAATTTTTTAATAATATTATAATCATAGTTTTGTTATGTCTGTAACATTTTTTTATTTTGTTCCTTTTCTTTTTTATTTTCTCTCTCGCACTCTTGTTATTATGTCATTTTATTACATTTTTCTTTCTTTCTTAAAGTTTGATACAGCTAAAAACACACAAAAAAATAATTTTAGTGATTGATAAGTGAATGAGCATATTAGTATCTTTTATGTGGTACATATAATTTATTTTTAGCTTTAGCTTTTTTATTTTGTTTTATCACTAAATTGACTCATTAAGAATTTTCTAATGATATTAAAAATGCTATAATTAGAGTTTTGTTATTTGTTATTTCTATAAAATCTGTTTTTTTTTTTCATTTTATTTTTTATTTTCTCTCTCATGCTCTTGCTCTTGTTGTTGTGCCATCCTATTACATTTTCTTTCTTATCTTTTTAAAGTTTGATTTAGTCCCTTAATTTTTATATCTAATTAACTTTATTATAATCATTTCATCAATTAAATTTATTTTTATTTAAGTGGGGGGGCCTTTTGGAAAAACATTAACTTTTTTTTTTAGCAATTGCATTAAAAAATAAACATTAACTTTATTAAAAAAAATGCAAAAATAATGGATGAAACGATCATTAACTTGTACATGTCCATGTCAAACATTTCGTTTTTATAAAACATGTTGTAAAAAAAATTTGGAAATTAACCAAAAAAATAAAAATAAAATTACTGACATATGATTCATGAACCCTATTACTCTAGAAAATAAAAAAATATAAAAAACATAATGCTACGCATGTGAATGGAGTTAATATATTAGTAAAAAAATAGGATAGAATTTGGTTAGTGTTTGTGGGATAGAAAACAAAAACATTCCTCTTTTTACTATCTCTTTTAAGAGTATAAAAATTTAATATTTTTATTTATTTTTGCCTTTATTTTCAGTAATCAAATACTTAGTAATGAAACTCAAGCCTTGAACTTCTACACATTAAAATTAAACTTCTTCCTTTGATCCTATAAAAGACGTGTATCATAATAAAAAATAAATAAATTCCATGGCACAATTTAAACATGAAAAAGATGTTGCTTGAGAGTTGCAATGTAACTCGTGTTTTATGATTTACATTTTTTTTATTTAAAAGTAATATTTTAATTTTTTTATGTTGATGTTGATGTTGAATATAAATTTTAAAAAATAAAAATATTATTTTTTATATTTTAAATTTAAAAAATACTTAAAAAAATAATTATTACAGATCTCAAGCACCCAAAAAAAACCATCCCTGTTTATTATTATTATTAGCTCATTAATTACTCGGCTTGAACGGCCTCAAACCAGACAGACACATTGAGAAAAAATAAAGAAAAAGAAAGAAACCTCTCTCTCTTTCTGTGACTAGCTGTCTTCTGCTTCTCTGTCTAAAATCGTTTCGTTTTTCAAGTAAAAAACGCCATTATTAAATCATTTAATTTTCTAAATACCCCACAAGATCCATTTCGCTATTTGGTTTCGTTATTTGATTTTCGGAGCCCATCAAAAAAGGTACTTTTTCGTTATTCTTTTTGTTGACTATTAATTTTTATGCTTAATTTTTTGTGCTTTATTAATTTGTAGTTAGTTGCTTGAAGAATTAAGGGCTCTTCGTTTTTTGTTAAATTTCCATCTGGGGTCTCAATAAAATTCAAAAACATGGTGAAAGATTGCATTCCTTTTATTATTACATGACCTGTAATTTGTTAAAATGTTGATTTTTTGGGTTCAAAATGGTTTAATCCTTAATGGGTTTTTGTTTAAACTTAAGGAGATCATGTTCACAGCTTAGTTTTCCATGGTTTTTTCTTGTAATGACTGCTTTTGTTGACTATGAACATCACTGCATAAAAATGTTGACTTTATGTGCAGCTTGTAGTGCTTGTTGTTTACAATTTGACAGGATTGGAAAGCATTACGGCGCTTGTCTGTGTAGTGTTCTACATTGAGATGCTCAGAATGTGCTGTGAATTAGGACAATGATTGAAGTTTTTGTTGGATTTTATGTGATGCATGAGTTAGGCTATGCGTTTCTTGCTTAATGTGTAGATATAGGCCTCTGTAGTCTAGAGGTTTACTTTCCTTCTTGCTCCGTATTTTGGATCTGAGGCTTGTCTAGTTTGCATAATTGTATGTTTGAGGATGCCATTCAGCTTTATATTGTACACCATGGCAATTTGGTTTGTTTGTGTTAGTGTTGTATTTATGACTTTATATGAATGGAAGCAATCAGTTTTTTTATAGAGTGATAGACAGTGCATATAATTATTTGGCTATTTGGGAAACATAGGGTAGAAGAGAGTAGGTACGAGGAAGCAGTAATTTGAGTGATAAGTTACAGGAGCGGCATTCAGATTTCGGTGGGGAAGCATATTAATGCTAGTGCAACTAGTCCAGAAAAAGGCAGTAATTTTCTTTTTTTATTTAAATTGTTTCTACCCATTCTCTTCTGATCTCCGTTAGTCATGTCCATGGCTATTATGATGTTTCGAGATCACAATCTGTCAAGTCTATGTAAATTTATTCGGTAGAGTGCAGGAAGGATCTGGCCACCATTGTGCAGTCCTGTGGTGAGTTTAGAAGCGTGAAACAAGAGATGAGCTGAAGGTAGGTTAATATAGGGGGAGAAAAGCTGTTTCTAGGGTCAAACAAAAGGGATGAAGGAGACAGAAATCCATGCTATGAAAAAAAATGGAGGCCGATAGAGTTAGCTTAATGTTAGGGGAGAAAGGGTTGCTTTAAAAATTTTAAGCTTCTGGTTACACTGCACTCGATCTCTTCTTCCTGTTTAGTTTCTGTCTACAGTGGTTACTTTCTGTCAAGCTATGAAAAATTAGATGCTGATGCTTTATTGATATTGCAGGGACGGTAATCCACATTTTGAAGAGAGATACTGGATTCCACTAAGAAAAAGTACCTGATAGAATTACACAAGCGGTAGAAAGCAGAGGATGGAGTAGAAGTTACTACTTGTTACACTTTTATGAGGCTCGCCAACTTTAGCTTCGGAAGATAGATATTTCCTTGGGTTCCAACATGTTCTTCTAATTAATTTCTCAACAGTGACCCTTGTCCTGTTATACCTTCCCTGCCTATAAAGTTTCCTTTGTACTCTGCCCTCATTCTTTAATATTCTAATTCCATTTCCTCACCCTGTACAGGGGAGCTTCTGGTTCTTCTGAGGTAAATATTAAGCTCCCCTGAAGAGATCTGCCCTATGGAAGGCTAGTCATTATTGGCATTGTTGGCTTGTTTCCAACCAGTTGTTCTCCAGCAACAGACATGTTTCTATAGATTTGCCATTCTGTGAAAGTTGAAAAATGGCCTTTTACTCTGAGGATGACAAAGCAGAAGATTACCTTTTCAAGATTGTTTTAATTGGCGACTCAGCTGTTGGGAAATCAAATTTGCTTGCAAGATTTGCTAGAGATGAATTCTACCCCAATTCAAAGTCTACAATAGGGGTAGAGTTCCAAACCCAAAAGATGGATATTAACGGAAAGGAAATTAAAGCACAGATCTGGGACACAGCAGGTCAGGAGCGATTTCGGGCTGTAACATCTGCATACTACAGAGGTGCAGTTGGAGCTCTTCTCGTTTATGACATCAGTAGGCGCCAAACATTTGATAGCGTCGGCAGATGGCTTAACGAACTTCACAGTAAGTTTCATTACAACTTTTGCTAATTATTTAAATCCTTCCATTTCCTTTTCTGTACTGACTGATTTGATATCTGGTTTGATAGTCTTTGAAGTAAAATTATGATTTGGGCACTTTGCAGACCAGTTTGTTGTTTGAACCGCAGTGCCTGCAACATATATTTTGACACTTTTCCTTTCAGATGGAAGATTGATTTTGTTTTGGTTTTCTGTTGGACAGCTCACTCTGACATGAATGTAGTAACAATACTTGTCGGGAATAAGTCCGATCTCAAGGATGCCAGAGAGGTACCAACAGTGGAAGGCAAGGACTTGGCTGAAGCACAGGGTTTGTTCTTCATGGAAACTTCAGCACTCGATTCCTCCAACGTTGCTGCTGCCTTTCAGACAGTTGTTAAAGAGATCTACAATATATTAAGCCGGAAAGTTATATTATCACAAGAACTCAATAAACCAGTTGCTCCTGAGCTGGGAAACGGAAAGACTGTGGTTTTACAGGGAGATGGGAATCAAGAAGGCAATGCAGAAACTAAAAAAGGGTGTTGTTCATCTTAGTAACCACTGCAGCTTATTTACTTATTTTTGCCCGTTTCTTTCTCTTTAGCCCGAATATGTCACTCATATTACATCCCTACTTCTCCATTTGTTTAGTTTCTTGATTTTGTTTCATGTAATAGAATTCTTCTACTTGTTCACGTAAGTTAATGATGGTTGAAGATGATAAATTGGAGTAGCAAATGTAAATAATCTCATGGGGTTTAAAAAGAATTATATCACACACAATGTTCACACCCTTGGTGCAAAGCCTTCTCTTGTTTTTCACCTCTTCTTTTTCTTTTTTTCCTAGACCTTTGCCTTTGACTTTATTTACGAATTGACATTGCATTCGGATGGGAGTGGGTTCCAGGCTCGCAACATTGTCATGCACCATGTGTAATGCAAGATCACTCGTGTTCCAGGTTCACTAGACTATCGTCTTTCATGGTTGAGTTTATGCATGGTGAAATCATCCTCGGTTGCCCCTCCTATTTTTTTTCTTTTCCTTTTTTTAATTACCATCTCCTTCAATGCTTGAAGAAAGAAGTGGCAGTGTCCAAGGATATGATCTTTTTTAACCTAACAGGCACCATAGGATATGGGTGCAGTATGTACATAATATCCCTACCCTAATTGCTGGCCTACAAGATGAGAATGGATGGTATGAAATTGTAACTCTAAGATCAGGATAGAACGAAAGCATATAAAAGAGAGGGAAAAAGGAAAAGGATATAAAAATATATAATTTTTTGAAATGAATTAATATTTTTTAAAAATAAAAAGGACTGAGAAAACGTTTTTTTTTTTTGTTCCAATTGTTTTTGTTTTTGTTTTTTTATTTCAAGATAGTAACTAAAAGTTATCTAAAATACCCTACTAATGGTTAAGATATAGGATGTTCACTAGATAATATTCCCGGTCTAAACCCTAGAAAAATTTAGAAATTAAATAACAAAGAGTTAAATTAAATCATTTGTTCCGCAAAAGAACATAAAGCAAATTCAATAGGCATTATCAAGCACCCACTTGATCCTAAATGATAAAATAATGTTTTTATTTATTTTATTTGCAATTATTAAGATGACAGTTAGCATAATTTTGATTGAGATTAGCTGGCTGTTAATCATAGATGCCATGTTCCACATGAGGTATCAAGCTTTATAACAGAGGAGTTTGCGATGTCAAGAGATAGTAGATGTTGTGAGGAATACTAAAAACCTGCGTTTGTTTCAGATTATACGGTCAGTTTTGTAGATAAATCCTTATCCCGTGAAAAATATGAATGGTTTAGGCTATAGCAAGCCCCGTCCATCATAGATTGGCTGCGATATATAACAAATGTGGTGCTCGTATAATTACCACATTTTACAAACTTTGCGAGGCAATTCCTCAGTTCATGCAAGAATTTGGACGATGAACCTTAGATTACGAGCATAGTTCGCAGATCCAATTCAAAGTCTGATCCTGTTAAGGGTTAGGATGAATTTTAAAATGATGTTATTTTGAACCAAAAAAATAATACAATATAGTTTTGAATAATAAAAGTTTTAAAAAAATCTCTTTCTTCCCAGCTTTTATTATCTCTGCTCACAACACAAATTAAGAGACTGGACTAAGCTTCCTGCTGTTATTCTAGAGTACATGGCAAGTGAGGTAAGTGTAGTTGACGATCATCCTTTTTTGTTGGTTTGCACTGCATGGAGACATCAATGAGACCTCCTTCTCATCTTCCATGGTCAATGCTCTTCAAAGACAGAAAGAAGAAAGCTCTGGATTTTTTTTGTCTTCATGATTCAAAATTGTATCAGATTCAATGGTCACTAGCGAAGATAGTTAGTCGAAAATGATAATGGAGTTAGCATATTAATCCGGGACAAATATGATATTTTTGTTGATTCTTTTAAAATTATTTTTTTTAATTTCAACTTTTATTATTGGCTTGTGTAGTGATTAGATTTCATAATTTTATTTAGTTTTTTTTCAATAGAATTTTCTAGTATTATGACCAAGTTGCAGACTTGACATGCTAACTATAATAAACAGGGTTAGTTTTTTTTTTTTCATTGTTATTTTTTTAAGTTTATTTACTGTCATTGTATTTTTGATTCAAAATATTTAAATTATCTGAGCTTATTAAACCCAGCTAAATCAATAATTTAAGTTTTATAAATTTTTTTAAAATATTTACACCATCTTGGTAATTTTTTTTATATTACAAAAAATATATAAAAAATTAAACTAACTTGTAATGTAACACAAACCACCTTATCTAGTCCTAGTTAATTGTCGATAAGAAGCGAAGCATGAACGGGTGTGAAGATAGGAGGACAATGACGAGGTAGAGGAGGAGAGCTAGCGCAATGATCATGAAGCGGAGGGAGGAGGATTTCATGATAACGAAGAGGAAAAGAATGATAGGGATGTACATGTGGTCGATATCCAATTAACAATGGTGAATTTAGTAAAAAGTAGTTGATGGAGATGGAGATGGTAGTTTGGTCTCTTTATGGGTGGCTAAACAATTTTTGACGAGCAAGAAGAAGCTAACACAGAAATGGAGGAGTATGGCAATGAGGTAATTATACATGATGATGATAGGCAGGCCCAGGAGGTAACAGTTAAATTCACCACCTAGAGTCTAGATGATGATAACTTGAAAAACAGAAGAAAACACAAGGCATGAAACACAATGACTAACGGAGCACCTTCTCATAGAGGATGACTTTAATTCATAGAAGAAGCTCACTTATGGTGTATCTAGGGTTTCTTCCATGCGCATTTTGTTTTATATAGAATTATTAAATTATGTGAAAATTAATCTTCACCCGTGTCATGTCAAAACGAGGTTTAATTTTTTCCAAGACATCATCATTATAATTTCTTGACTAAAATATTAGAACAGCATCATTTTTTGAATTGACTTGCATTTCCCATGAACGGGACAGCTTTGCTCGAAGGTTTCTATTTTTTTTTCCCTTCATAGTTATGATTTATTGACATGCAATATTAGTGACCCCACAACGTGAGTAGCAGCGATTTTATATATATCAGTGTCACGAAAGATGATGCATCGTACAATCATTTTGAGTATACCCCACAGCGTGATTTTTCACATCTTAATCAAATTTCGAGGAAAAACCTATATTAGAAAAATCTAAGAAGCTCAAACCATACACAGATTTGCTTGGACTGCTCTCTATGATAAAAACACGAACCAGTTTGCTCGAATCATGTTTCCTTTATGGAATGGAACATCTGGACAAGAAACATGTGTGAAATTCACTTCACCAGATTACCTCAACTATATCATAATCATCCTATGCGGCAATTCCTGAAACGCATGAAAATCAACAGGATCATGTCAGCACCAGAGAGAATGGTGATGATGGCGTGTAAGATTTTGCAAGAAAAGAATTTCATCAGCATCGGTTACATGTACTAGGATGAAAGCAACAACTAGGTGATAAAAAATAAAGGAGCTTAGACAATCAGGTCCAATAATTTGCGGAATCGGCACAAAATGTTGGACAGTCGGAGTAACACTACGGACTCGCAATGGGGAAATCCACAAAGAGAGACTATTCTCATTATATTCTGCAGTTTTGCCTATTGACAGTTGTTTTCATCTGAGTTATGAAAGCTTTGATAGGAATATAAAATGAATGTTACATGAGGAAAGGCAGCATTGATTATCAGAGAAGAATCAGCATAAACATGGGGAAAAAGAATACCTACCTCTAGTTGATTGTCTATTAGCAACACCATAACCACCAACATAACCAGCAGAATTTTTAGTCATAACATCAGAAGCTGTAGTTCCAAGCCCAAAACCAAATGAGCCTGACACTTCTGGCTCTGAAGGTGAAGATTGCCAGGTGGAATCCCCATATAATGAGCCCTTTTCATAAAAGTCTGCATAAGCCCCTTCATAACCACCATTGGATGCAACATGAGATGATGTCAGGGCACCACCTGTCCTACTGTTTCTTCCATAACCTACACCTCCTAGATCAATATCAAAATCTCCACTGCTGAAGCCTAGATTGCTACTGCTATTGACAGAGCCAACTCCTCCACCTTGCCCGGAATTAGCAGAGGAGCCCCAAAGTGCTCCAATACCTCCAAAAGAACCCATTCCTGAGTTTCCAGTTCCAGAACCCATAAAAGTACTGGAGTTGTTGGCGCTTGAAGCATGATTACTACTTACATTTCCCCATAATGTGTGGGCTGTTGAATTTAAGACAGAACTACTTCCTCCATTGCCTACACTAAACCCTATGGGGTTGCCATACCTGCTTGCATTTCCACTATATGAAGGGCTGACTCGTCCATAGCCAGCATTAGAATTAAGGTTTGAATTTCCCCCATAACTTGGGTTCAAAACCTGCTCAAAATTCAATAACATCCCATAACCAGTACCAAATGGAGAAAAGTTATTCCGTCCAACATTAACAGAACTAAACCTACCATCCATTCTAACTCCATACCCTCCAACAGAACTTTGGTTATATCCCTGAGTATAACCATTGAGGAAGCTACTGACTCTACTTGGACTATAGTTAAGTCCTCCTAACTGGTTCCGTGTTGGCCCTGGAGATAATTCCTTTGGGACAGCCCGCTTGACCTCAACCATTTTACCGTTGAGTTCATGAAAGGTTTTGTGCAATACTCTATCAACCGCTTCCTCTGAATCATAGGTGATGAATCCAAAACCTCTTGGCCTTTGAGTGTTGTGATCATACATAACCACCACATCTATAATCACTCCAAACTGATCAAAGTACTTCTTAAAGTCACTATCTGTAACAGTAGATGCTAAACCTCCTACAAATATCTTCTTTGTTCGGGCAGGACCAGGTGAGCCATTAATGCTGCTACTATTTTTGTTCAGAGTGCTCTGATCCTCCCTAGGAACTGCCTTCTTTGCCTCAACCTGCAAAGGGAAGATTGATTAGTAACAATATATTTCCCATGTTTGCTTATAGTCCGAAGTTTCATAACTACTTAGACAGTGAAGCAAAACATCGTCTGTTTGTCGCATGTAAGCAATGGAAACTTGGAATTGAGAAACTTAGCAAAATTTTTATCTTCACTTTCATTTCCTAATGATGTTGCAAATTTTTTTCTTTGAATTACTCGGAATCGTCTGTTTGTATTGAAAACATAGGCTGGCATGAGATGTGGGACAGTAGATTGACACGTTTTATATATATTTATCTTGTAAAATTTTTCATTCGTAGTTCATAACTTTTCAGCAGCACAACAAATTACCAAAAATATGTATCAAGCTTACTCACCTTTAGTGTAGATAAGCTTCACCCCCCTCAATTTTTCAACTTTCGCACCAATGTTTTTCCCATTAGCATCAGCCACTAATGAGACATTAATTACAGTTTGTCTGTTTTATTGAAGCCTGATTGTGTCCTCCGATCAACTTGACTCTCATGGAAGCCATTTCTCATATCCCTCAGCACGTGTACTTTTATTCTAAAAGAAGATTTTCTTTACAATCTAGCAAATGCACATGTTATGTTGTGAAATTCTAATCTCTGATTGCTGTTTAAAATTGCTGAAACAAAACGAACTAGAATGCTGACAATGGTTTCATCACATCCTATACCTCATGGAGTAATGCCAGCTAGTTTTCTAAACATTTAACATCTGAGTCTTATTGAATTGTTCAATATTGACATACAGCAACAATAAAAATCCCCCATCTACCTCCCATGGAAAATAAAATGTCTACATTATTACTCTAGACAAAGCAGAAATAATCCTTTGTCGTCATCTACCATACACAGCCAGAGAATCACAAAAAATAGAATTTATTTTTTCTGATAGGATAGAAATTTATGATGATCAAATTTAACCAGAAGTAAATCATTATCGTTCGAAACCCAAATTATTGAGAATCAAAACATAACAACTTACATTTCTACCATCTATAAGGTGCTTCTCCATCACAACTCTCTCAGCAACAGCAGGGTCAGCGAAAACAACAAAACCAAAGCCACGAGCACGACCAGTGGCTCTATCCTTCATTATGACAGCTTCTAAAACATCCCCAAAAGCCCGGAAATACTCCTTGAGACGATCTTCATTTGTGTCCCATGAAATCCCACCAATGAATAACTTTCCAAGCTCCATTTCCATTCTATACACAAATCCTACCAACAAGGTCACCAACAAACATAAAACGAAACAATCAGCACATAAAACTAACAATCTCATAAAAAAAGAAGCCATGTCCGTTCTATACCAATCAAACAGCAGATCTTAATTCTAATACAGAATAGACACATCTACAACAAAATCCAATCCAATATCCACTGCCACAATACATCCAACTCAACAAAAAACACGATACTATATTAACAACAACAATCAAACACGCCATACCATAATGCAGATTAAACCAAGAAAAACAATACCTTGTCAAAGATACAAAGCAAGGCTCGGATATTTACAAGCGTATATCAAAAGGCCACTTTTGGATTCAATACCAAAGTAGAAACAACCTTCAAACAATCAAATATCAAGCAAAAGCAATCCAGGAATCCTGAGAAACAAGCAGAAAGATACCAACTTTGGTAAGAAAATGAGTACAAGATCCAGAACCCGGAATTCATCATCAAAAAGATTGCTTTTTTGATTGAAAGATTACCAGGAAAAAAATCCAGATAGAAAACTTAAAAAATCTAAGATCTGAGAGGAGACATGACAACAAGAGAGGGTGAGAGAGACCCTTTCTTTTTCTGCTCTCTCTCTCCTCCCTTTCTCTCTTTGTAAGTTACTGTTGTTGTTGATTAAAACTTATCAAAGGATTCAAACTTATCGAAGAAAGAGAGAGAGTGAGTGGATTTGTTTACAACAACAAAAAAATGGGTTCTTATGTTTGCGTCTTAATACATATATATAGTGAGAGAGAGGGAGAGAGATGGAGAGGTTTAGCTTTGGCTATCCTCTCGTGTAAGAAAGTTACAAAGGAGAAGATGGAAGATGGTGACTTTCCGAGAATTAAATTTTGCCACCTTTTACTTTTTATATATATATATATATAATTATTATTAGTATTATTATTGTTTTGAATGGTCGAAAGTAGTTTTCTTGTTTTGAAGTTTTCACCATTAAACTTTCGAGTCCTTTTCATACAAATTCAGCAGATTTTTATTTTTATTTTTTTTAAAAAAAGAGTGTTAAAATGCTAGCGGTGGTTAAAGTTAATTCCTTTGTTATTTCTTCCCTAAATGAATTGATTGAAAATTGTCAAAAAGGTTTAGCAATTCGAGGATTAGATAAAGGATATTAGGATACCATTAATTATCCCATATCTCAGGGATCCAAAAAATCTATAAAGATGAGATTTTGGCTCCTTACCTTTGAAGAAAGCAACGGAGGATTGTTGTGCTCTGATGCGAGTGATGGTTAAAGTTAATTCCTTTGTTATTGTGAAACATGTTTGCCATGATTTTTTGTTTGGATGAGAAAACTATTTATTTTGTAGTAAAAATTAGGAAAAAAAAATTAAAGGCTTCCAGTGCTAGAAAAAAAGATGACAAGAGATTACAAACCAAACCCAACTCCCGTTTATGAGTGTTCCTTAGTAAGTGTTCTATAGTCCCTTAAAAATCCATTTCATTTTAGGCTACCAAACAAACCTTAAATGTGGCTGTTTTCTGCCACACAATACGGTTGCTTGATGTAGAGGCAAGGCATGGCTAATCATCCTATCCCATTAGATATGCTTGGATAAAGTTATCTATAAAAAGCCTAGTTATAACTGAAAGTCTCTGATGCTCGATCATCAAATCTGAGACCTGAATCAATCTAATTATAACTTAGATCGATTTCTGACTGAATTAACTTGTAGTAAAACAGTAAAATAATCAAAACCATGTCGTTTTGGTCTTTTCTATTACAAAAAACAGGTAAATCTTGGATGATTTTGTCGACTCATCGTCCCCTTCCTGCACCAAATCTACCCAGAGAGAGAGGTAACTTTGAAAATGTCCATGAGCAGATTGGTGAAACAGAGGAATCATATACAAACAAGTGGATAGCCCATAAATGTTCCAATAGATAAGATGGTTACTTGTTATTTTGTGAGAGCAACTTCGGACACACCTTTATATTATAAAACAGAAATAAAGGTGGAGATGTGCGAGAGACAGAAGGGATCCTTGTCTTCCCCACCCATCCAAAGGACACCAAGAACACATAGATCCATCAACAAATACACATTTTGTGCAAATATATATAATAAAGATAGTGCACATGAATGACGTTATAGGATTACAATTCCATGACCTTACCCACTCTGCCTTTTCCGTTTTTAAAGATGGGAATATCATGATAAAAAATCACCTTGCAGGCCACTAATCATGTCCAAAGGCTATCATTGATGTTAATGTTTATTCTAATATTTTTTTTTTATTTCTAATATCGCTGGAAACAATAGACAAGGGCTCGAGATTTTTTGTTTTTATTTTGAACTGATTTTTTTTTTAAATAATTCAAGATTACTTTCGAGGAAAATATAAGTTTTTGAGATTTATAAGGCGTTTTTTAAGATTCAAATCTCGATTTTACGATGATCTAAGAACTAGGAGGAGGCAATGCATGGCATGCAGCTGCAATAATTTTATTTAATGAAATAGTTTGAATGTCTGCTCTGCAATGGAAGGCAAGAAGGAAACACACCCACCTTTCAATGAACTACCAACAAACCAAATAAGATTGGTTGGAGAAAATTATCTAGGTGGTGATCAAGTGGTAAAAACTTGGGATCAAGAAGTTTACTCTCTCTGTGGTCTCAAGTTCGAGTCTTTGGTTGCTCATATGATGACCACTGAAGGCTTACATGATCGTTAATTTCAGGGCCCATAGAATTAGTCGTGATGCACGAAAACTGGCCCGAACACCCACGTTAATCTAAAAAAAAAAATGGTCCGAGACACTTAAACTTTGGGGGTAGAAAAAAACATGACACCACAATGTAGTTTCAAAGCCTCATTTTGTAATTGATTTGAGATGATGCTCAGGTTATGATTTGATAGATTTAACTTGGATTGTTTACAAATAAAATTAATTAAAAAAATATTTTTTTAATATTTTATTTTTAAAAAATTCAATGTGTTTTTAATGTGGATATTTACTTAGTTTTATCTTGAATCATGAATGACTTAATTTTTTTTATTGAATTACATTAAATCAATTTATTCTTTATTTTTTAAAATTTATATTAATCTAAATTTTGGATCAACCTAATTCCACATCAACTTATTAATATTTTATAAAAAGATACCACATTATCTGAAATTTCGAACTCTACTGTCCTATTTGTTTTTATGGTTATAGCGTTATTTCTAATACATAAATATATTTTAATTTTTTTTATGTTTTGAAATTGTTTTAATATTTTAATAGTAAAAATAAATTTTAAAAAATAAAAAAAAATATTTACAACCTGTTTCTTCAGAATCCCTTAAACCCTAAATTTCGCAAAAGCATGAAAACCCCATCTCTTTGTCACATGAGCAATACCCAAAATTACAAAGCCTTCCTCTCTTTATAAATGCTAAAAATTACCATTTCAAGAATGAAGGCACTAATCAATCCAACATTTTCATTCTCTCCAATGTCCAAAAGGGCCATACCTTTAGCTTCCAACTTCTTCTCTTTAGCTTCAAAATCCAATCTTTTCTCTAATCTTCAAAACCCCATTTCTTATTTCCCTCTAAAACCCTCTATGATTTCACTTCCCTCAAATTTTCCAATTCAGACTCGGTGTGTCCATTCAAAATCCTCTCTTTCTTCTTCATCTGGTGAAATTCATGTGATTGTTGGTCCTATGTTTGCTGGCAAAACCACTACTCTTCTTCACCGGGTTCAAGCTGAAATCAACGATGGCAGGTTTAAATTTTTGTTCTTTGGCTTTTTTGTGTTTTTATGATGTGGTTTCTTTGTTTGAATTTCATTTTGTTGTTTGCGTAATTTTTTAAACTTTTTTTTTTGTTGAGTTTGGCTTTGAATTTATAGTTTCATTGTTGATATATTGGTTGTTTCGAGGCTCATATTAGACAAAGTGAAATGCATTTTATTTTTTTGTAGATTATAGACGTGAATGTCGTATGATACATATTATAGGGGAATTAATGGTTTAGTTTAAACTTTAAAAGGTGGGATTTTGGCAATGTTTTTTTGTTGGATTGATGGAGTGAGATTATCACTGGTAGACATTGTCAGCTTTCAGGTTAGGAATTTGCGTGAATTGGAAAAAAATATTAAAGGGTCTTTGTATAACGGGGAGAATGAATGAAGCCGTGGGGCTATTATGGCGATCAGGGTTGGAAGTGGACCATGGGACCTATGCTCTTCTGTTGCAAGAATGCATTTTCAAGAAACTTTATAGTAAAGGGAGAAGAATCCATGCACAAATGGTTGTTGTTGGGTATGTTCCAAATGAGTACCTGAAGACTAAATTGATGATATTGTATGCAAAATCTGGGGATTTAAAGACTATGCATTTGTTGTTTGACATGTTGATGGAGAAAAGCTTGATTTCTTGGAACGCATTGATTGCTGGATATGTGCAAAAAGGGCTTGAAGAAATGGGACTTGGTTTTTATTATGAAATGAGACAAAATGGTTTGACACCAGACCAGTATACCTTTGCATCAGTTTTCAGAGCCTGTGCTACTTTAGCAACACTGGAGCATGGGAAGCGAGCCCATTGTGTCATGATAAAGTCCTTTCTTAAAGAAAATGTTGTAGTCAGTAGTGCCCTCATGGATATGTATTTCAAATGCAGCAGTCTGTCTGATGGACATTTGGTCTTTGATAAATCATCAAATAGAAATGTTGTCACCTGGACTTCTTTGATATCTGGGTATGGCCATCATGGAAGAGTTGCAGATGTGATAGAATCATTTCACAGGATGAAAGATGAAGGTTTCCAACCAAATTATGTTACTTTTCTTGCAGTCCTTTCTGCTTGTAGCCATGGAGGTTTGATTGATGAAGGTTGGGCCTATTTCTCATCAATGAGGAGAGATTATGGAATCCAGCCTAGAGGGAAACATTATGCAGCCATGGTTGATCTTCTAGGCCGTGCTGGGAGTTTAAAAGAGGCTTATGAGTTTGTTGTTAATGCACCATGCAAGGAACACTCAGTTTTATGGGGTGCTTTGCTTGGTGCTTGTAAGATTCATGGTGATATGGACCTCATAGAGCTTGCTGCTAGGAAATACTTTGAACTGGATCCAGAAAATGCTGGAAAGTATGTAGTCTTATCAAATGCTTATGCTGCTTTTGGACTTTGGGATAGTGTTGCAGAGGTTAGGGGAGTGATGAGAGATACAGAAATAAATAAAGAGCCTGCTTATAGCAGCATTGAGGTTCAAGGGAAGGCCCACTTTTTCCTACAGGGTGATAAATCTCACAGGGAATCCGAGGAGATATACAAGACTATTATTGAAATGATTTGGATTTTAAATGATGCAGGCTATGTTCCTGATTTGAGTGATTGTTAATTATTGACAGAGCCCATTTTCTTTGCGTATTATCTTTTTGCTATCTTGTTGAGAGTCATTGCTCTTAACTTACTGGAACTCAATTTGGAGAATCCATTATAGATAAGGAACATTAATGATCACAAATACATTCTCTAGTAACAGACAGCTTTCATTTTCAAGTTTAAAATTCACCTTGTTGAAGGATGGACAAGAGAATGGCTCTAGGTTGAAAGAAGTATTAGCTCATTTGGGTGATGAAACCCAATAAATTTTGTGAACTACACCCAACTGTGATGTGAGTACTTTGAGCATCAAGGGAAAACACTGAAATCATTGTATTATCGATGACATGTCATGAAGATGACCAGCCTTGTTGACTCAGTACAAGTTAGCAGTGAGGAGTAAAAGCATTTGCAACGTGGTTTACAATGTATTCCTTTTATCCAAAACCTGTGTCACCCTTGGCTGAGCTTCCATTTGATTATTAGAGTTTTTTGGTGCTAAGCTGCGTAGGTTGATCATCTGAGGTAAAGCTGTCTGTGTATTATTGTATTTGAGCTTTGCTTGTTTTGTTTTATTCTTCATAATAGTAAAATAATACCCTCCTAATCAATATAACTAATTCATTGCCTGATCAAGGTCCAACATTCTCTAGTTTTTTTTGTCATAATTTGCTCAGAATTCATGTTCAATGTTAACATGTAGCGGTTTCAATTTAATTTTGTTGCAACAACTGTACCCTGAGATTTCTTCTTTTTACTTGACTATTTTATACTCGCTTCAAAATTAAGATTCTGTCCTGATGCTGCTGTGAGAAAAATAAAAAGATTATGTTGTGATACTAAAACAGTAAAAATTGAAAGTTTATAGCAAGTAGGAAATAACATATATGTCCAACTTTTATTTGGGATTTAGGATTTGCCAATTAGTAGTTTTGGTGAGGTAGTCTAAAGTGGTGTCCCACTGGGAATTACAAAGTGTCCTATTATCAGCATATTTGTTGTTTTATTCATTCTCTTTTTCTAACTGTATTGCAGAAACGTAGCAATTATAAAATCAAACAAGGATAATAGATATGGGTTGGATTCAGTAGTGACACATGATGGGGTTAAATTACCATGTTGCGCACTGCCCAATCTATCATCATTCAAACAGAGTTTTGGTCAGGATGCTTATGATCAGGTATCTCAATTCCAAAATGTGTTAATTTGTATTTTATAGAACGTTTCTCAAAGCATTTATTAAGCAACTTGTCTGAACTCTCATAAATGAATAATTTAGCAGTTACAGTTTCCTAAACATCATTTGAAGTTTTAATTCTTCATGTCTTTAAAATGAAAGGTAAATTTCTTTTGGCAGAAGTGCATTGGAAAACATTTGAATGTTGGATGTTGGGCTTATACATTTTGCAAGCATTTGATATGCAAACTTGATAATAAAGACTAATGACAATTAGTTGATGACAGCTTGATGTGATTGGCATTGATGAAGCACAATTTTTCGGAGACTTGTATGATTTCTGCTGTGAAGTTGCTGATCATGATGGCAAAACTGTGATAGTTGCTGGCCTGGATGGTGATTATCTGAGGTTTATTTCAAGCTCCCCACTACTTATTTTCAATGATTTTGTGCCCATTCTTGTGCTCTTCTCCAGAGTTCTTGCTCATTACCGTTTTTTTAGTTGTGTTTCATGACTTCATATATTATAACCTTCCTCTCAAATTCAATGGTGTCCCTTTTGAAAGTGGAATAAAATGTTCACAGGAGGAATTTTGGTTCCGTTCTTGATATAATTCCCCTTGCTGATTCTGTAACCAAGTTAAGCGCACGATGTGAAATTTGTGGAAAACGTGCCTTCTTCACCTTAAGAAAGACCGAGGAGACACAGACAGAACTGATTGGTGGGGCTGATGTTTATATGCCAGTATGTCGACAGCATTATGTCAGCGGACAAGTTGCTGTGGAAGCTGCAAGAATGGTCCTGGAATCTCAGAAGGCTCAGCGTGGCTCCTGTCCGTAGCTCAACTATTCTTATTATCACAATACGCTGATTTTGCTATTGTGCTGTCAGTCGGTGCACTATATTCTGGACTGAATTGTTAGGATGCATATTCTACCCCCTTTGTAGGATTGTACACACAGTTAAATCTTTTGGAAGGGGAAAATTTTTTACTGTGATGAATGTGGGATTTTGAACAATTGCAATCATGAAAAAAAAAAACACTTGGGTTCGGTTCACTATTGTTATTGTTACTAGTTGAAAATGTTGATAAAAAAATCATAAAATAAATACTCATTAACGAAAATTGCTCGATCTATGCTTCGTAGTTCTACTTCAGCTTCTGTCTCGGAAACTAAACATAACATCCTTGATCTTCAGTTCTCTCTCCTCTAGTTTTTCTATCGAGGTACGTGATGTTCAGTCGTTCTCAAAAGCCTACCTTTTGTGGTTATCTTTAAAAGCCCATGCTAGTTTTTCTTGTTCACTAATATTGAAGGGACCAAAGCTCGCATCCCCTGTGGGCAACAGCCTTCAATCTTAGATCAAAATACAATCTTCATCACTTTTTCCATCTGGGTTTGTTAGAAACTTTAGTGGTGTTAACTCAAAAGATGATGAGTCAGTATAAGAGACAGAATGGGAAAGATTACTCAACCATTCGACCTTAAAGCACATGGAAGATATATCAATAAGATAAAACACCGTTTCCAACTTTGTAAACTTGAATTGCCACTTGATGAGAAATCTTCGATGGAGATATTGAAATGGGCTGGTACCCAAAAGGATTATTGTCACTCAATTAAGGCGTAATCTTTATTGCGAATGAAAGAGGAAGGGATTGTTCTTAGAATCCCTTTTTATTTTGGTGATGGCATATTGTGGGAGAAGCTTGTTTGCCCGGACGAGTTGCAAGGTTGTTATTGGGATATGAAGGGTGTTTATTAATTTATTGTTGCCAAGGTTTAGGTCATGTATTGTTTTGTCGGATATATCTGTAGCTTCTCATTGTCCGTGTTGCATCCAATTATTATTATTATTAACAATACACTTAAACATACATGTGTGGAGTTTTGGTGCGACCCTAAGAAAAATTTTGGTCTTTATTTGTTTTTTTTCACTTCTTCGAAATTTTAATTCCTTCAATTTCTTATCCTTTACTATTATATTAAGCTTAACCCGACCAGCCGCGCACCAAGGATCTAAAGTTTTCGATGCGAGTTCAGCAAGGGTTTTCCCCTAATGAGCATTCATTTGGGTTGGCGATGAAAGCACTTTGCATGGTTAATGAGGTTGATAATGTCTGCTTATTAAGTTAAAGGAATCGCCGTGTTTCTTCCCCTTCTGAGTAGTTTCACAAAGTTTTCACGTCTTGCCTTGTGATGGGACAGCCGATGAAGTTCTAGGCACTCAAGGTTCCATCATCTCCTAGCATGAACACCATTTCTGTCAGTGACTTCGCTCATTAATAACTCCATATGTTGTTCAGTATCTGTGCCCTTTGCCCTTGGAGAAACACTTTACCCGTTAAGCTTGAGCTCATGATAATAGAAGTGCACGTAACCATAAAACCCCCTTGGTAAAACTGTTTAAAAAGTGATTTTATCAATTTAACTCTTCTAAATCACATCTCCCATTGGAGATGTTCTAAAAATCAAGACTAGTTTCTTGTTAAGGGAGGTAGACAACCTCTTTTAGAGGTCTTAGAGATCATTTCAATTCCATCCACGGCCAAACTAACTAGATATGGCTCATGAACAGTCCCTTTAAAAAATAAAAATTAACTTTTGAAGTAGGAAATCCAATTAAGGAAATAATAAAGAAAAAGATAAGAACCTGTGCCTCAGAATTGCAGAATGACAGCAAGGCTTGATAAGCCATTCAGTCCCGAAAGATGGTAATTTGGTGAAAATTTTCATCATAGGCTACACCAGTTAACATTGAAATAACATTTTAAAACAAAAGCTTAAGAGAATATGAATGTATGTCTCATGGCCAGTCCCAAATTGTAAAGGCAGCGACGCTGCTACACAAGGCAATGGAATATGAGACTACCCCATCACACGGAGGAGCTCCGGGTGGAGGACCTCAACATTTCTGAGGTTTTATTTGTGACGTTTTACATTGGAATTTACAAGCATTGATACAAATCGTTTGCTCCAATGTTATAGCAAGGATTTTGAAGTTTAAATCCCCGTCACAATTAACACAAGTCTTAACCATGATTAAGACCTAAAAAAATATTAATAACAAAGAAGACTAAAGAAAAAAAATGATTTGAATTAAACTCAAGAAACGATTAAAGATCAAAACTTTGAATAGATCAAATCTTTGAAGAGTATGAAGCAAAGCTTGGAAAGAAACTGCGTTGCTGGCCATGGCAAAAGCTGTGAGGTTGGAGGCAGAATGAAAGAAGCAACTATAATTATTTATAGAATTTCGTGGGTTGATTTTGGACCGTTGGATGAATATGTTGTGGCTGATGATGAAGTGAGGGTTAGAGGATAGCCGACAGTGTCATTAGGGTTTGTATAAGTTGCCCTCCTACCTATTACGGGCCAGACCGATTTGTAGCCCATTCTTCTTGGGCTTAACTTATTACGTATATTTATAAAGAACAGGAAAATATAGTTTTTTTAAAAATATATTATTTCATTAAAAGTTCTATTACAATTAATGATATAACATTACTAGATTGGTCTACCAGCCACATACTAGATTAAATTTTATTTAAGCATAGAAAAAACTATTTGGACAACTATAACATTTTTAAATAAGAAAAATTTAAGAGTCAAATTAAATTTTAATTAATTTAATGATATAATAAAAAATACACAACAACATTAACAAATTAAAAAAAATATTTGTTTGTGTCAAGATAAGTTAACATGCAAAATCTATCTCCTGAAATATAAAATTAAAATAAGCTTGTAAAAAAAATTATAAAAAATTAATTGTAAAAAAAATTAAAAATATCTAAATCAATCCTTGAAATCTTTAAAACTAATCAAAAAATTAACAAAACCCCAATTAATAAAATATGAAGAGATAAAATTTAAATTTTTTTTAATAAAATACATTCAAAAATAAAACAAATAGCAATAAAAATGTAAAATTTAATATAAAATAAAATAAACTAAAATATTAAAAAAAATAACAATCTAAAAAATAAAAATACCCATTAACGGAGACGATTCTACAAGGATTAAGGATTAAAACGTTGTTATGAAAGCTAAAGTGTGATAGCTGAACATGCAATCAAAAGAGTATGAGTATCCGCGCGCATCCATGTCAGGTCAGGTTCCAAGTAAATATTTTATTTACAATAAAATACTAAATTTTCCATGGTCATATTTGATAATTACAAAATATTAATAATAATAATAATAATAATAATAATAAATAAACTAAAAATCCAGTGATGATCCAGTAATCAAGAATTTTCCTGGCTGGTTCAGAATCAGGTCTAACAAGTAACAACTATGGAGCCAAGCTACACGACAAAAGTAAAGGAAAAACTACAAAACAACAAAGCTTTCTTAAAAGAATCAATGCAAACCTCATTACATAAAAAATGGATGAAGATGGTGTTTAAGGCTTCTACAACTCCTTTTCTTTTTAAACCTGCTCGACGAAAAACAGAAAAAAAACAATGCACTCCCAGCTTCCAGTTGTAGGCTTCAAACTATCCTCTAATCTAAAATTCCCCTTGTCCAATACGATATCTACAATGTTTTTTCTGTACCATTGTCTGCTTGTTCTGTCCTCGAGCTGCAGGATAACAAGAAAAACAGCAGTGTGGTTAGTCCAGATTGAAAATTATTCATGAACTCTGTATGCTGTGTAGTACAAGCCTCTAACAAGAGTTGCCCAACACACCATCAGTTTTCAATGAGAAGTTCAAAATTAAGCATGTTGGCATCAACAATCAATTGCAAGGTGCATCTTTTTTGTTTTTCTTCCATTACCCCTCAAAATGAGCTTGGACTATCATTTACTTGTAAAGCAATTAATCTATGTTGCAATTTGACAATTCAAAAATCACCAATATACTCAATGCATGCTTTACGTTTTGCAGATAAGCAGTCATTTATAACTCGTTTCTGGGATAATTATATTTAGAAAGGTGCAGTTGTTCTTTAGGCCATATGATCAATCACATGCAATGAATGTAAAAAATACCAGCCATCCCTTGACCTTTAATATTTGAACCGGCTACTTAATCCTTCTCATCCCTCACATAAGCTCAACCCTTGTTCTTTGTGCTGACATGTATAAAATGACAGCATCATATGTCGGTTATGGCACTCATAATATATGCTCGAAACATTTTCACAAAGGGCAGTTTACAAGTGCGTGTGCGTGAAGTAAAAGTATGAGATCTTGTTTGCTACCTAGAAAACTACTACAAACTCTTCACCATCCTGTTTATTCAGCATTCTCCAGAACTTGTAAAAAATATATAACATAAATTACTAAACCAGTTAAATTAGGGAACACGCTGCAGGCAAACTTTCCAGAAGAAATTGTAGCAATTATCCACAGAAAGTTTCTCAGATCCAAATGATTATAAATAAGAGACAGCAGACACATGATAGCATATGGATTGTATTACAAAGAATAAATGCATAATAAAAGCAAACTATTTGTTCTATGAGTTAGTTACATCAAGAAAACAAGGCAAGTACTATGAAAGATTAGTAACATATCTACCTCACATTATATTCGATTTGAAAACCTTAAAGGAGCTTGGAAAATTCCATCCCTTGTATGTGTCTGAGAAAAAGCTTCCTTCTTCAATTCCCCAGGGGGGGAGTACAGTGAAATAAACAGGAAAAAACTCATTAAATCTCCAGCCATGGTTCTCTTGTACATGAAAAGTGTGCCCTAACCAGCAAGTACCATGTAAAATTATTCATGATGGGTTACCAGTGGAGCACAATCATTCATCTCCACCACTAACGTTGATAGTCTGAACAACTTTAGGCAGATTTATACTCATCAGATGTTCTCCACTTGACAGATTCTGTTCCACTGGATTAAAGAATTCCTTGATTCAGACTAAGCAAAAGATAGCTATGCAAACTTAAACATGTATTTCTTACCCTTTGTTTCACCGTTGCGATCTGGGACAGTTGTCGGTGTTACATCAGAGCTTAATACCCGTGCAAGATGCTTAACACGATTCAATCGTAATGGTTTTGGTGGTGTGCCTGGACCACAGTTTCAACGTGTGAACTTATAAGGTGGAACATGCATAAATGTCTCTATAACCATGTGAATCATTTAACATGGGATACTCAATTGACAAATATTTTCAAACAAATATTTATGATGCGGGATCAAATGAAAATAACAATACTAAAGCTTACAGTTGAAAGTTGCGTCTCCAGTCATCGTCAAATCTGCTGTAATTTTGTGACTATCACCAATATCCAGAGTATCAGCCAGTGACCGAGCAAGGTGCTTTATATGGTTTAGACGTGACCTTATAGGTAATTTAGCTAACTTATGTGCTGGAATTTCCAAACCTGCTGAATAAACTATTAGTGAGTATCAGGCTGCCTTCAAATCAGATGCATTACAAAAATCACAAAACTCACCCACAGAATTTGCATTGCCTACATTTACACGTCCTTGTCTTTGATCCCAATCGACATCAGAAATTCCATTAGACTGGGCAGGAACAGAGATTACTGCTTGATTATTCCCGTTACTGGGGAGCATAAGCATTTCGTCACTATCCACCAGACTGGCCTGACTGAGCTGACGGTCTCTCACATTTCGCGCTCTTTGTCTCCGCAACTGATAGTTTCTACGTCGTCTCGCAAGATGTTTTTCCCTCTCTTCAACACTCATTGCTTGCCTTCTTTGCCTGTCCCGTAATCGACGCCTTTCTCTTTCTTGCTCCTTTTGCAAATCCATCAACACTGCTCTTTCTGTTAATTCCTCCAGAATTCTTCAATTATTTCCTAAAAACTCAACAAACCCACAATCAAGACCAATCTTTCTGCATTCAAAACACAAAAACAGCAAAACAAAGAGGGAAAAAAGATGTTCTTTACCAACCAAAATACATAAAGCAACAAACTTTATGAGCCCATAAACAAAACCACCACCAACCCACGCATCAAAATCTCCTAGGCGTCAAAATCCAAGCAATACAAATCCAAAATCAACAACCTCCACAACCAAAACAAAACCAACAAAAATGTATTAAAGACTAGCTTTCACGTATTCTTCCCGCAGATGAGAAACAGAAACAACACTATCATCTACAATTTATGAAAATAAACAGAACCCATCATCCATTTCTCATCTAATTCAGAAACCAAGAGACCACATGAATCTCATGACTAACATTGTTAAGACAAGATAAACATTACAAGAAAACAAAAGTATAATGCAAGAAATTGTCAAACTAACCTTAACAAAATATGATCTTTTTAATGTTGGAACTAAGATTTGCTTGTTTTCTTGGTTTATTAGAGAGACACAGTGATAAACAAGGTCTGGGACTGCCCTTGTTTTGTTTCGGACGGGTTGACTGCTAAATGGTTGACACCAAATTTTGCCAAATCAGTATAATATGATGCATAATTTAGGCCTCATCACTCGGTTCTTTTGCATCTAATTAGGATGGAGCATCATGGGGCCCTTCCGTGCTGGGATCAAAAGAATGGTTATGTGAAACTGAAATCCACACCCACAATGGGCCAACGGGCTGAGCTTATTGCTTCAAAAAATATTAATCTCATTTTTATGTAAGACAGTACTGTTACAAAAGTAATCTATATTTTTTTTAAAATTGATCTTTTAGAGGAAAGGTAGTTTTTTTATGGGAGGGGGTCACTTTCCTTGAACATCTAACATTCCTGATATTTAAGATACATTTGAAATTCTGTACTATCAAACGATTTGGTTGTACGTTGTAAAAATACTTTTAATTAAAATATATTAATATAGTTTTTTTTATATTTTTTACAATAATACATCAAAATTATATATAAAAAAACTAAAAATATATTAAATTAATTTTTTTCCCCTGACAGTATTCTTTCATGGATGGATTAACTGTGTAGAAGAACAAGTCCATAATATAGAAGAACAGGTCAACCAGAACTCTTCAATACCAGCCATCGGTTCCCGAAATAAAGGAGATAATGTTAACAACAGAAGATAAGATAACAAGCCTTTTAAATTTAAATATATATCATGTTTAGGCTAAGTTATATGATAGTTGTTGCATTACTGTAAAACTCAGTATATTTAAAGACAACGAGAATGAAGAAGAAATACAGCCAAAAGAATTAATACAACAGTTCTTTAATCTTTCTCTCCGGTCCACGCTTAATTCTTCATTTCTATAGACTGTTATTATCCGAGTAGATCCCTTGAAATATGACGGAGTCTACACTAACCACAATCATGAAATGGAATTTCCATCTTCACCAAACGTCTATTGAAAGAAACGCCATTCATGTTTGGACATTGTTCCACTCTCACTAAAAACAAAACGCTCCTCAAAATGGATAGCTTGCACATTCAGCATTGTTGTTGTTAACAATGTTCAGAAAGTGCATGGTTTGATCTCGGTGACTGCAAATAACACATACCTATTCTTGTTTCATTCCATAGTGGGCATGTACAATGGTTTGTGGTATCGTATTTTTGTCTCAGCACTAAACTGAATCCCCCCCCCAAAAAAAAAGTCCAATTTCTGTGAAAACAGTAACATCACTACTGATCACTCTCTAAATGCGATAAAAACGGTAAGATTACATTTACAGGTGTTAAAGAGCTAAAACTATCGAGTTTTCAACTCCAGGCAGAAGAAGTTGCCATGTCTCTATGTCGCCACCGAAGGTAAAGAGCCCAGTCCCTCTCCAGAACACTATAGTTCCTGTCATATTCCTTCAGCAAATCTCTAACGGCAGTAGTCACTGAAGAACTCAAAGGGCACTGATTGAATCCTGCCATTGTAAATCGAGACCTCCACTTCGCAAGAAGTTCATGCCGTTCAACCCTCTCAGCTTCCTCACAAGCGATCATATTGACAATGTCACGAGCCACACAGTGCTGCTCTGCATTAATCCTCTGCTTGTCATCCTTGGGGCGACCAACATCAATTGATTCAAACATAGCTGTATAATAATCTAGAGTCTCAATGAACCTTGGAAAGAATGGTTTGGTGTTGGTGTTGGATTCTTGCTCCACGAGGGTCACAATCCTTGGTGACAAACTCTTCACCATCCTTATCAATCTATCTCTGTGATTCCAAGTGGTCACACTCTCATCTGGCATGTGGTGCAACACATAAGGAAAATTCACAACCACAGCTTCCCCAGGTTGGACCCTGAGATGTTCCAGTTGAACCTCACAACCATCCATGGCAACATCATGGAACTCAAATGGCACATTGCATTCCTTGGCAGCTTTTGACAGCCTTTGACCCACAATATCAAGTCCTCCACCACGAGCATGAGCAGATTGAGAATCATCAACACCAGTTATGCGGATTGCTGGGGGCCCACCTGGCCGAAAAGCAAGCTTCTGCATTAGAACACTCCACTGACTTCCCTGTGCAATCTGGAAGTCGATGATATGAATTCTGGGTTCATATTCTACAGCTTCTTGAATGACAGCATTTGCTGATGTGTATGCAAACTTCCAATATGGGCAGATCTGATAGAGAATACCCATGTAAGTCAACAGATCCGTGCTAATTGGTGCTTCACACTTCAAGGCTCTGTAGATTTTACTTCCTGAGAGTTCCAACCTAGCCCTAAGGCCTTCCAACATATAAGCACCCAACCGCTGGATCGGCTCTCCAGAAACTGACACCATTTGGTCCAAGACATGCATTAGACCTGCTGCTCTTTGTATATCAGCATTTGATACTGCATCAGCGCAGGCAAGAAGCACATGCTTAAGATCTAACCTAGGGATCACTTCCATCATTTGATTCCAGTCCCAACTTGCAGATGATTCTGCTTGGTATCCTCCACTTACAAAGCAAAAACTCCCACTGTCAGTAATATCAGATTCAGGCCCAAGCAATGAAATTTCCAACTCCCTTAATTTCTGCCTCAATATATTGTCCTCATCAGCAGATGATGATCCACTCAATGGAGATCCATACACAGTGTCAGGGGAATGATGAGGATCAGAAATGCATGAATGAGAACCCTGGGGTGAAAACGGGCTTCTGTTGGATGAGACGCTAGCAGCAGGAGAATCATAGTTAATGAAACCAGCAGTTACTGAAGATGATTCCAAGGTAAAGAATTCTCCTTGATCTGTCTGAATGGAAATTGCAGCTCCTTGGCTGCCACCATCTGAATACATATTGTTTAAAATTTGGATATGAGATAAACCATATGGATCGATCTCTTGCACTGGCTGGTGGTAAAACCTGTGGATACCAGCTGATTGGTGTTTCTGAGAGGTTTGCATCAAGAACTGGCTCGCTGATTGGCTCAGCTCAGACAAGAGAATGTATAAGTGATAACTAGCCTTTTCTATGAGAATTATCACCTTCACTGGCCAAAGCAACGACTTTTAGAATGCTACATGCTATAATCACTGAAAAATTATAAATAGTGAGGCAGCCGACAAGTCTCTGATTCAATTCACTCGTCACCACAAAATTTAAGTTGTGAAAAATAGCTCTGTTATCCTCAGCAATGCATTAACAGATCACCGAAATCTGTTAAAAGGAAGGACAGACAGTAAGATTATACATAATCAATGAAAATTGGCGTTGGAAAAGCTATTTGAAAAAGAAACAGTCAAGGGAGAGGAAATGATAATCACAATAGGTATAAAGACCATCCAAGAAAATAATGAAGGGACCAAATTAACCTAGTATTATTGTACAATTTATTGCCTAATTTAACAGTAGAATGTTCCACTAGAAAAATCATAGACTTGGCAACAAGGCAGCCTGTATAAGCAGGTAAATGAAAAGGTGAAAACGTCTTGGCTTGGATCAGGGCTGGTAGTCAAGGGTCATTGCATCTCTAGGATGTAAAGAGCCAGGCCAAGGCTTTGCTCTCATACCCTGATGGCCGGCTTATAACAAGGGATAGATCATTGACTGTAATTTCATTGGTGGAAACAGCAAAGGGAAAAGATTTCGAGAAGCATCTCTGTGGAAAACATTACATTTTTGTTTCAAAATAAAGTTCAGCTTTAGGTTTCGTCCCCAAGAAAAAAAAAAAAAGAGGAGAATTCGGCAATCAATTTTAAAAAAGCTTTTTGTTCAAACTCCATAGAAGAAAAATTGAACAAGATTTGAGAACAAATACAAGGTCTACCATTTAGAGGTAGGACTTGTGAATCCATTCTCCCCAACCCAGTTTCAGATATCAATCAAACTATGCTGTTGAAACCCACTATTGCAGACTAATTTAAAAGCAGCAGCGTAGAAATAATGTAAACTTGCAAGAATACAGGCATTGAGTTTTGCAGAAGCATAGAGCAACTTCATTTATATCCAGAAGAAAATGCAAACTGACGCATAAGAACATACTTCTCCGGGTTGGAAAAATAAATACATGAAGGGGAAAAATTATATTCCATAATGATGATTGATCATCATCAACCATTAAAAGTGACCAACCCTAGAATCTGAAGCTATATCATCAACCAGAAAAACAAGTTCCATTATCTTAACTAGAATTTACACTATTACTTTTGGTACTGATTCAACTCACTCAACGGAAGCAACAAAACCAACCAGGTAAAAGAGGAAGAAAAAGGCACTTAACGGCCAAAGAGTGCTTGTAGTGGACAAACCGACATGCAAACAAGAGAGGAAAAGGAATAAAGGGAATAAAAGAAAATCATTCCCAGATGCTAAAGCATAAAATCTATGTTACACAAACCAAAAATAAAATAAAAAATCAAACTTGCAAAATTCATTAGCCATTAAATTTCCTGTGACAAAAAACAGCCTAAATCCTGCCTGGAACAAATCTGATTAATCTTTCAACGATGCTAACACTAATTTTCAAGCATAATTAAGCAATCATCATCCAAAAGCATGCCTTTTCCACTCCTTAAACAGCTAAAATCCATGATAATTAATTCATACCCATACATAGCTAAAACTTTAAAGGGATGTGTACAGCTATACTACAAGAACTAAATTTTCAATCCCCCCCCCCCGCTAAAGATGCTAAATTTCAATTCAAACAAGAAAAGAAAACTCAGTTCCATGAATTCTAACACCAAACCATATCCTTAAACTCATAAAATCTCCAAGAGACATGAGCTTGGACCTCAAACTCAGGCCAAAACCTTATTCAATCAAACACTCAGGCCACCCAGGGAAAAAAAGCAAGGCTCAATTTCACACAAAAGCCATATAGAAAATCATACTTTATTGTTAAATTTAATGAAGAGATGATGAGTTACTCCGCATACCTTAAACTCTCCAAAGCTTTCCCAGGTTTTCAGTTTGTGGATGCTCTTTCTTGTACAGCTAACATACAGCACCAATCATCGTGTCAGAAATGAGGACATCCATTGGTCTTTTTATGGTCCGAACTAGACAACGAATGCCCCTCAAGTTTCACTTTTCTACATCAATACCATCCAAACGTGTATGAGGGAATGACTAGACTTCTAGAAGTCCAACACTTACTTTAATCTTCCTACAAGGAAAAAACGTAACGATCGCACGCCAATCTCTCCAACTTGTGATTTAGGTTTTAAATTGGAATTTGTTCAATAATAACTTTGTTTTTTTTCATATATATAAACAACCTTCAATCACCACATATTATATGTGGCCTGTGGCAATCCAAAATTGCAATATTCATTTTCGTACTTAGGTTTTTTTAATCTAATTCTTGAAATTGTAATTTAATGAGGTTATCATTGTATTCTGTATCAAAATCAAAGTTTAGTTTATTTTAAAAAATATTTAATTAATTCAGACATGTCATTTAAAAAAAAAACTAGTGATAATTGTATTTGACTTCAGAATCAAAGCTTCACATTCTTAAAAATAACTAATTGAAGATAAATATATTATTTTAAAACAAAAACTAGTGATAAGAGCTTGAATATAAGATCTTCAAGTTGTTATTTGTTTTCCCGTTCAGAAAATATTTTAAAGATTTCTTTGTTGGTATATTAGCTAAGAGTATAAATAATATGTCGAAAAGTCAACTCATAATAGCTTAAATATTCATCAAATATAAAATAAGAATATTAATATCATTTGGGGAGTAAAGAATTCAAATGGACTGCCGTGTTTCAGAGACTGAATACTTTGGTATATACAATCTGGTCAAGGGTGAAAATAAATAATTATGTATAACTACATCTTGGATTTAAAACTTGTATTGAATTAGGAATCTTCATTGGTGTTGCTAATGCTACCTTCTTCGTCATAGGTATGTGAGTTTTTTATTTTATTTATTTATTGGCATGGGAGTTAGGGAAGTTTGTGCGCATCTAACCATTTCTGCCATTAATGTTGACTTGGTGTGCTCAAGGTATGCACCCCCACTTCGATAAGCACATACTATGATACTCTTGTCTGTGATTAATGTATGATTAAACTAGGCAGATATGTAGTAGATTACATATCTTCACTTAGCTCAAGGGGGGAAGAACAATATTATTCCATGCATATAATCTTCTTGTCAAAAGGGCTGCATCTGTATGTCGTGGGTTGCAAAATGAGTGTTCTTGACATGAAGGACCACGGGATGGCGGTGCTTGTCCGAGTAGCGTGTGATAATATATTCTGCCGTCCAAATTTATCAATTTTGATCTATATTTTCCCGTGCACAACACATTCTACACGTTAATATTGCCGGCTTGCATTATAGAGCTGCTGTAAGTGATATTTATAAAACTTGATAGATAATCTAGCAGATTATCTCAATAACTCTAAACGTAATAAAATCTAGTTTTATATCAAATTTAGTTAAAAATTAATTTTATTAAACTTGGTTGATTTGCTAATCCAAAATCTAATTTGAATCTAGTTTATTTCATATCAAACCCAGCTGAAAGTCAACTTGACCAAACTAACTTATCATTCCACAAAATCCAAACGAGACCTGGTTTGATTTTTTAAAACAAATTAAAAGAAATGATGTAATTTCAAGTTCTTTTCAAAAGAATATTAAAAAAATATATCTTTTAAAATCATTCATATTAATATTCCATCCAACTTATGTATTGAATCGCGTGATAAAACAGGACGGGTTATATATACATATATAAACCTCTCAAACTACTCTTACGACGCACACGAAATGTTAAAGAAAATCTTGTTTCTCAACATATCTGCGAAACAGCATGCTGTAAATCTAAAGCAAATTGCTAATAAAGTTGGAGTAATAAAAGCCTCATTTTACGACCAACGTAAGATGAAGTAATGAAGAATGATGTTTGAATTCCTGGGACATGTCGTGGTCTCTTCAGAAGCCAAGGGGAAGCTTCAAAGCTTGCTGGTAGGCTGACATGTGAATTAATTTGGAAGGACTCAGCCATGATTTCTTAGCCTATATATTATAAATGTTTTCAGCTAAATGTAAAACGTGGTCAAAATAAATACATTCAAAGCTATGAGAGGAAGTCGTTGACTTTTTTTTTACTGTCCACTAGTACTTGTTGCTTCTTGAAATTATGACTGTTTCGTACATTGTAGAAATATATTTATTTGAAAAAATATTAACTCAATATGTTTTTAGTGTTTTTTTTTTATGATTTTGATGTGTTAATATTAAAAATAAAAAATTATAGAAAAAATATTTTTATATATTTTCAACCAAAAAATACTTTTAAAAAATATCTTACATTATAATATTAAATATGCACTAATAATGTTATAAGTATCCCAAAAATTAATAAATATTTAAGTTGATTAATCACTTTTTTAAAGGAAAAAAAAGAAAAAGAAAACGTGGTAGAAGTAGTAGTATATTATTAACTGGATTAAGCAAAGTGTTGGTGAAGAGATCATAATGAGATAAATTGCGTTTTAATTGATTAATGAATTGAGATTCTCTCAAAATTAATTGATTTTAAATTGAATAAACAAGATTAAGATTATGATGATAAAAATGATGATAATTGAATTATTTTTATTTTTTACTTCTTATTTAATTTAAATTATTGAATTTAGAATTAATGATAAGATTTAAAATACAACCAATGATTCATATTAGCTTTAATATAGAATCAACTTAATTAACACCGATAATTATTAGCTAATCAACTATCTAATAAAAAATTATTTTCAAACTTATTTTTAGTAAATCAAGAGTTCATTTAGAATTTTAGTAATGATTACTATTCAAAATGTTTTTTATTTAAAATATATTAAAATAATATTTTTTATTTTTTAAAATTAGTATATCAAAACAATTTAAAAATATATAAAAAATTAATTTTTATTAAAAAAAAAAAAAACACGTTCCAAACCGCGTTTTCCAGCCTTAAAAGTATTCAAGTAACTGATATTTTGATGGTAGATGGCTGCTCTAACGGTCACCGTCCGCAGTAGCAATCACCGTTACGAACAAAACGAGGGGCGCGTTAGGAGACACGGTGGTGTAGTGGTATTTGCAGTAATGTTTGAAATTCCAAGGGCAATCTGTTAAAGGGGGGGCATCTAGCTGGAAGGCCACCATGGCTTCACATTCTTCGAAGCTACTTATTTTAAGCGTTTATTTGTTATTATTTTTTTTTTATTTTTCAAGCTTCTTTAATTTATTTGTACTTTAACCTACGATTTGCCTTCTTTTTTGTGTCGGTTCAAGGAGGTAGTTTTTATGATTATAGTTTTACAAAATAATTTTTTTAAAAAATTATAAATTATACTTTTTGTATTTGAAGTTTTTAAAAATAGTTATTAATATAACCTTGTAAAAATATAGTATATATTAATTATTCAAATATTATTATTAAAACAAAACATACACAATAATAAATAAAAAAACTTTTATTTCAACATCTCGTTATTTTTTTAATATTTAATATTATAATGAGTTAAGTACATATTGAATTTGAGAGGCTCCTCTCTATTTTTTTTTAATAGATTATATACAGACATAAAAATATATTTTTTTATAGTATTTAATTTGATAAATATCCATATTTTATGATTCAAGATGGTAAAATTATTGAGATTCAAATGTATTTCACTTGGAAATTTACTATTCTATATATAATTGTAGAGACAGGCATGTTTATTCATAATTTTTTATTTTTTTCTATCAATTTTAATTATATGATATTTTAATTTTAATTCAGGCAACAAGACTATCTCTTTTTTAATGATTTAAAAAAAATATATACTTTACATTAACTCAATGCATACAAATAAATCTAATAAAAACCTTGAATATTAATCTCAAGTTTAAATCTAAAAAGCATGCATTTTTAATCATTACGTCAGTCCACTGTGGTTTTTATTCCTTTATTTAAAAACAATATTAATATTAATATTGATAATGAAAATGGAAATATATATCCGAGTGGCATATAATAATACAAAAGGGTAGCATCATAATCACATGTGCAGCACCTTGTGCTCCACTCCACTCTAAAAAGATACGGTGCGCGTGAGTACCATGGTGTTAATGTGGGTCCTCACCAATCTTTGTCATCATCATGCATCACATCACATCACATCACATCACATCACATCACTTTTCATTGAAATAAAATTTGACAAGAACAATTACAATTCCCACACGATATATTTATATACAATTATGTTTAATTTCAACTTTTTAAAAAAACATAAAATCGAGATATATTTATAGGTAAATATAAACGAAGATCAAGTGTGCTCATACACACGCGAACATGCGCGCAGATCAAGATCGAGGGCTATTAGCATTCCATCAAGTGTTATTATATTTATTTATAAATCTGTTAAAAATAAAAAATACATGATAGTATAATACAACCTCCACCATATGTCAAAAATAAATAATTCGAAGGAATTATATTTATTTTTATTTTTATTTGACAATAAAAAATATCAGCAGGCTAGTTTGTACTTGAACCGAGATAGATTTTCTTTTCAACGGCACTCCTTATATTGCTCTTATGTATTTTGAAGGAAAAACTTTCCTTCATGTAGTTTAAAATTCGAATTTAGAAATTCTACAGAATGATAAAAAAATATTGTTGATAATTAAATTTAGAGGTAATTTAGTATTATGGTAATAATTATTTTTAAAAATACATTAAAATTATCTGTGTATATATTAAAATTTATTTTTAACACCAGCACATTAAAATAATATAAGAATTAAAATAAAAAAACAAAATAAAACAAATAGCTCTCTTATTCCTTGGAGCTGAATCAAAACTGATATTTCAACGTAAGGTCCATGTCAACTTAATTATGCTTTAATAATTTCTACACAATAATAATAATAACAATAAAACCCTACATTAATGCATATTTTGCAACAGGTTTATTAGGTTTATAAAATATTTAATGGTTGAAGAATTAGCTGTGACGTGGGTAAGTTTTATTTGTACATCTCCAGATATATATATATATAAGATCTGCACTCCACGTCATGTTGTTGTGATTCTTGTCACTGCAATCACCATCTACGTCAACAACACGGGACCCGGGTGAGTCATCTCCTACGTCAAGCAGGGGCAGGCCAGATCAAAAGCTCCATGGCCAGGAAGATCTGCTTGTGTGATGGCGAAGCTTCATTACATGACAAGTGGGGCACCTGTCGTCTTAGCAGAGGTTAATTTTGTTTTTATTTTTGTATTAATCCAACAAATCAAGAATAAAATAGTAATTAAAAAAACCTTGAAAAACATGGTTAATTCGCAGTGTAAAACCATCCTTTTAATAATCATCGGTAAACTTGCCTAGTGTTCTTTAATTCAATCCTTTTTATAATATTAACGATTTGACTATCAAATCAAAACTCTGATAAACTCTCATCATCTCTTTCGTTTTCTTCCTCTCCTTGAAATTTATCTCAACTTATTTTAATTATTTACTTCAAATACGGAAGTTTTCATATCTGATTTTTACCAAGACTGTGCTATTTTCTGACCGTACTACCTTGCATAGTTTTTTAATAAAAAAACTGCCCTAATTTAAAAAATAAAATAAAATAAAATTCATCGAAAGCTCCGTAGCATGGAAAATTTGGTTGCGTGATTATCTCAATTTTTAAAGTAATTTGTCCTCATCCAACCAGCTGATTCAACTCACTTTCCCGACGGGCAAGGACCCAATTGCAATATTTTAATATTGTTTAAGGGTCACTCTCATCAAATCTTTGCTGGACTCTTCCTTTTTTATGGATTTGGGTGGAAGAATCTAATCCTTTCTGGCCAGAAGGACGAAGCGGTAGTAAAGCTTTTTAACATTTTCTTGGTGGGATGAGGTCACTTGCTTCGTTTACCATAAGACTAGAAAGAAATTAATTTTTTTGTTTTGTTTTGTGAGTTGGAAATTAACAGTGAGTCAATGAGACTTGAATGAATGAATTGTTGCAGAGTTCTTCATAGCTCTTTCCTCCCCAAGCATCTTCCATGAAATTGCATCCAGTCTTCTTCTTCTTTTTTCCTTGGATACACCACGGACTTTGACCAGATTATATCATGTTTCAGAAAAATCAATTTTTTTTTTTTTATTATTATCTTGATAATGAAAACATGAGATAAAATCTGATGCAGAGACCAGTGAGAACTTCCCAGCACCACCAGTAGCAGGACTTCCCTATCACCAAAAGGTCATCTCAGTAGTGTAGCTAGAGACAGCTAATATAGCCAATCAAAAGCAATGCAAGTTGTCAAATCTTGAGTTTGCCCAACCATGACGGAAGGAGAGGAACACGATCCAGCTCATTGTGCACCTTTTGAGCCCATCATCCACAAAGATACCAGCTCGCAGGATAACTAGCAGCGAAAAGACCTCGACCTTCCAAACCCTCCACTCTGCTTGACCTCGTACTGTCATCCAGTAGCTCAGCAAGCAAAGATTAAGATAAACTAGCAGGTAAGACCACCATTGTTACTTAGTAGTCAGAAAGACTACATGACAGGAGGCTCAAGATAAAGACTCTGACCACTAAGGCATGCCGCTTGAACTCTTCATAGCATTAACTTATCAAGGCTGAGCTAACAGGTCTCTGCCATCAGGCTTGGCGTCTTGATACCACTGCTCAAGGCTTCATTGACAAGCATGGGCATTAGCTTGTCATGTAGTTTCAGGGTTAGCGATGCAATTGACCATATGTATTTATTTTTAGTTTTCAGGGCAGTGAAATCGAGAAAGGGAACTAGAAACCTAACAGAGGGGACTCCACAAGCATTACCCATGAGCAAAGTGCTCTGGAGGAGGGAAAATCAACTTCACTCACACACCATAAGCTTCGCAAGTTTAGCTAGGACGTCAGTACAATAATTTCCTTCTCACAGAACATGAGACAACCAAAGTTTCCAATCCTTATCAAGAGTTTTCAAAAGTTACATAAAACAGATTCCGCTATAGATGAAAGACAGAGGCACAGAGCAGGCATGAGATGTAAGATTAATACCCTCTACAGAACCCAACTCACCCCATAGCCGCCTGCAACCCCTCTGCTATGACGTGGCCAATTCTACACTCATGTTTGTTGCCAAACCAACATAAAAGGACAGTCCACATAACCAACCAACAAGGCTATTTTGAAAAGGATCACCATATTCTGCTTGTACTCAGTATCCAATTCTCCAAATTAGGTCCATCCACGTTTTTTTGGTTAATACAATATCTACTTCTGTTGTTTGACTTACCCTAACTCAGTGCTAAAGTTGCTATTAACAGATGCCTATATAATATAGAGAGGGCTTATATCTCCTGACTGGTGTTAAATCTGGCATCTCCATCCACTGTTCTTTTCTTTTCTAACTGCAATCTATCTAGCACTATTCCTTGACCAATCCTACCTCAATTCTCAATCTCCGCTGAGGTGTGATTCTTAAGAACTCTAGGTGTGACTCCTAGAATGTATCCACATCCTCTCTCCTATTCCTTCACAAATTAACACTAATACAGTTCTAACAGCCCTAGAACAGCCTCTAAAAGTCAGATTCAGAACAGCCCCTAGGCTGTCCTGCATCGTTTTGCATTTGAGCTTCAAGATCCTAGGAGCTTTTTGTTGTGTTCTACTTCAACTATGGTGACTGTCGATGAATTGAATCCCAAGTTTGTGGCCATTACGCAAGCAGTTGAAGCAATACTGAAGTCTACAAATGATACGATGGATGCAATAGAAATATCTATCAATGACAGGTTTGATAGGGTGCAACTAGCATTAGATAGGCTGAGAAAGGTTGTCCTAAGCAAGTATCCTGTTGACACAGAAACCAAACTTAGCAATGAACTTGAAAAATCGAGGTTTGCAACTAGGGTTGGGAAAAAAAAAGATCAAGCAACAGATTCTTATTGGCATACTGGAATCTTAGAACAAGGTGCAGAAAATCTTAAACAGCAACATGAGAAGCAAGATCAACAAGCTGAAATCACAAAGTGGCATGCAAAATAGATAGAACAACCTACTTTTGTTGATAAGAAAAATCTGGCATTGTTTTCCAAAGGGAAGATTCAACAAGAAACAAAGGGATTTCAGATTGGCAATGATGTGGAGAGTGAACAAGAAAAGACATTTTCTAATAAAAAATTGCAAAGGCTAAGGAGTTGTATTTACACTTGATATAGCTGAACAAAAGAAGGAACATGATGAGCACAATGTCAATGAAAACAAGGATGGCAAGGAGAAGTTGTACTGGAAGCACCAATGGTGTTCATTGTTCCGGATTTGATGGTGAAACTGATAGCAAAAACTCACATTATTGTTACTATCACCTCTAAAGAAAGAGTTTCTGGTTCCTATTTCAACCATGTAGTAATGAGGCGAGGATCTTGCTGCAAGTTTTATGGTTTTTTCTACTTCGACATTTCAAAATCAAGGTCGAGCTTTATCCAACCAAGCAGACAACAAAAAAGCAAGGGTATTTCTGTAATTTCTAGAAAAATTGTCTATGACTAAGCATTTAAGTAGCAGCAAATTAATGCTAGCACATCTTTAGCATTGCACCAAACAAACCATCCAACATTGAAGATAGCTGGCTAACTTAAAATATCATCATCAATTCTAAAATTCCACTAGATAATCAAGCATCAATTCCCATTTTCTCTTGGCCATCTAAATGTGAAATTTCAGTCTTCTTGGGATGCAAACCCTCTTTGCCCTGACACCCAGCCAAACTATGACAGAAACCAATATAGATAAAAAGCGAAAAAAATCTACCAGGAATTTTTTAAAATCTAATCCACATAAACTCATTAATGTATACAAATACCTCAACGAAATCAGACAGAAGGACACAAAAAAGTGAACACAGAAAGAAGCTTTTATCCAATAAATGAAGCACATAATCTTTTAATTATAATGAAACATCAATCAGTTAAGTTTCTAATGGCGTCAAGACCTTTGCTTTTATTTATAGAGAACCTAAAACCAGGATTCAGAGACACACAATTGACGTAGCAATCCAATCCCTCTCAAAAACCCCAACAAATTGCATCAAACACGTAGAAATCTCAACTCAATCAACAAACAAAAACCATCAAGGTTCAAAATTTATCTTCCAATCTTTTTCCAATAACACACAATTGACTTCCAATCAATCAAACTTTCACGACAATTTACCAAAAGCAGAACATACAAAATGCGACAAGTCCTCCTACCAATCCAATTATTATTAATAGTCACCACTCAAAGCGATTAAAAACATTACACAGATACCAAATTTCGTGAAAAAATCAAAAAGTTGAAATCTTTAACTGCTAAAATCCCGTTTCTGGTAACGAGCAACCTCATCCTCATTAGGAAAAAACCCCATAAGTCTCCCAGCAGAATTCTGATAAGCATACATAAAACCACCCATTAAACCAATCAATCCTCCTGTCACCATTGATGGTCCCTTAAGCCCTGGCTTTATCCCTATTAGTAACAAAAACAAAAACAAAAACAAAAACCCATTTGCATATGAGTAATTTCGACATAAATGAACTAAAAGAAGAGGTAAAGATGTAAAATTTGTACCTGAGAGGTAGCCAACAGTGACAGAGACACCAGTAAGGGTGATGAAACGACAGTAATCAAGGGTGTTGAAGTTGCCAACAACCTTAGTGAATGCTGGGTTTCGATCTATTACCGGGTACTCTGGTTTTGCCGATGCTGTTATGTCTGTGTTCATTTTCTAGTCTTGATTTCTTCCCCCCTCTCTTTTTTTCACTTCGATTGAGTTCTTGCTATGTTAGTGTTGGTCAAATGTAAAAATACCCTCCAACTATAGAGGAAGTTTCTATCCTGGCCTGAAATACATACATACGAGTGTGTGTGTGTGTGTGTGTGTGTGTGTGTGTGTGTGTGTGTGTGTAAAGAAGTGTTTCAATAGGGAAAACTACATACCGGTATCAAAAACCTGCATCACGGGGTTGAGAGGATAAATTAGTGTTGATTTCAATTTTGTTTTTAATTTAAAATAATTTTATTTTGCTAAGAATATATATTTTTTAAAAATTAACAATTTCATAACCGGGTTTTAACTAAACAAACAGATGAATCCTTATTTTTTCATTTCACTTTATCTTTTCTTTTCTTTTTTCATAAAAAAAGAAAAAAAAACTATAGAGAAACTCTAGAATGCGTTTTACAAACCCGATAATGGCATTTAATCAGTGCTACTAAAGAGACTTAGAAGACTAAAGAAAAATTACATAATAAGAGGGTTTTGTAAGTTTCCCATGAAAACCCTACAATTACAAATCCATTGAATGATACTTGCTGTAAAGGCACCTTATTCATTTCCTTTTAACTATATTAAATATTATATTAATAACGTTATCTAGATATTTGAAAGTTAAAATATGCACGAAATATTATTTTTTTAATAAAAAGCATAATATAATTTTTCTTAGCAAAGTATCCATAAGGTTATCAATTAGATGCTTTTTCTCAAGTATCATAATTTTGTTCCTTTTCAACCCAAACACATTTGAGAAATATTTAATATGTATCATAGAAAAAATTAAATTATTATTTTTTCAAGATAATATATTGAATTGGATGCTTGACAAATGGCAATGTTGCCTTTTTTTTTTTTTTTTTACTATATTTNTTTTTCTTACTATATTTCTTTGAATTTTGCTTGTTTCCAAACCACTTCAATTAAATCTAGTTTAAAGAGATATTATTTGGTAAATTTAGTTTGTCATTTAAAATCATAGATCAAGCCCATATATTCTTACACATCATTAAATATGTTTGCATCATCCTATGGTTGTCGTATTATTAAATATGATTATACGGTTAAATATTAAAAATATAATTCTCTAATTTAATGATTGGAATAAATTTATTAGCTGGTCCATGATCTTAGGTCACTCAATAATTTCTCAATTTAAAATTGTAGGATATGATTTTATATTAGTAATCTATATTAATTAAACCTTCTATTTTAAGATTCTAACGTTAATGTGATTATGACCTAATAATCAACAATTATCCACTCTAACGACCTATACTTATAGTTTGGAGCAATTCGTGCCCAAATATGGAACACCAGCGATGGTCATAACACCCATGAAAAAGCTAGCAATGATCAAGCAACGATTATTTGTATTTTAAAATGATTTTTTGAGTATTTTTTGTTTTTAAAAAAGTTTTAGATTGATAATTTTAATACGAGAATATTGTCTCTCTCTCTCTCACACACACACACACCAGACAACAGTATTAAATTGGTCTGCCATGCATTCGGTATCTAATAGCCGAACATGCACTCAATTTTTTCTGTTTCGAGAGAGAAAATCTTGCTCGTGGATTTTAACATAATCCAATTTTGGAGTTACGAATTGCAGGGAAGCTTCTAACATACCCAGCAATAGCCGCGAATGTATCCATGTAATTCAAAGCCATAAAACTATATATTAGAAAGCTTCATAGCCATTGACGAAGGGACCGAGAAAAACCATAGTGTGAACATTAAGAGGACGTATCGAGTGGGATGGTGTCTTTAATCACCTAAATATTGCATGCATGCTCTTTCCCTATACTTACTTGGAAAGAAGAAGACATGTCGAAGTAGAAACGACAACCTGTAGGCTTTAGCAATTGATTTCATGCACATCATCGGCCACCAAAAAGAAATGGAAACCGGGGAAGTAAATTACACTGCAGCTTCCTCCTCTGAACACAGCAGCTTCGTCGAGGCTCTTCTCATTCAGCCATACTTGCTATTTCAGACACAATCACCCACCCTATTTGCCTGACTTCCTTCTTCCATCTCCCTCTCTATTTATACAAACACACACACACACACTCACCCCCTTTGACTTCATCATCTATACCACAGCTTGTATTGAAAAATCCCTTCTTCTTCTTCTTCTTCTTCTTGATACTATAATCTTTACTTTCCTGCTGGGAAGAAAGAATCGAGCTAAAAGAAATGACAAGTAGTAGCGAAACAAGTCGGGAGATGGACCCCGAATCTCTAGAGATAGGACTGCTAGGGCCAGCAATTCCAGCGCCAAGGAATGTTTTGCTGTCTGCTATCTTGGTTTTACGAGCAGGGCACGTGTTCTTCTCCAAAGCCTACAACGATAAGAAGGAGACTCTTGATTCTCCAAGAGTCTTGCTGTCATCTCCATCTCACAGGGTATGTGTTTTCCTTGGTTATGCTATTGTTCCATCTCTATACTACTGTTTCTAAAAGCATTATCAAACACATAATACTTGTTTGAGTTGCTAGCACCTACGTTTGGCAACCAAAAAGCAAAATTAGAACTGACTTGATCGTAAGAATATACCTTCACAGCTAATTAACTTTTTTTTCTACAGAATTTGGTGGTTGCTGAAATTGAAGAAATCTCACCAACGCATCAAATATCTCTTGATGCCACTCACAATGATGAGGTCGGCAATGCTACGAGCGATATCAAACTACAACATGAAAACATTGCCAATATAGTACAGGGACGGGACCTAGATTCCTTGCATGCATTTGGTGGCGTCCGAGGTATTGCAGAGGCTTTTCAGACAGATTTAGAGAATGGAATCACTGGAGAGATTGGAGATCTAAGTCGACGCAGAACCAATACAACCTACAAAACAACAGTCCCTGCAGCAAGAAGCTTCTTAGAGTTGCTCATGAAATCCAGCAATAGGCACACAATCTTCCTTCTCATCGTATCAGCAGCGCTGTCCCTTGGCTTCGGGATCACGGAGGAGGGCCCGAGGACTGGTTGGTATGAGGGAATCCTCATAATTCTTGCAATCATCATACTTGTGATCGTTCCAGCAGTGCGTGATTTTCTGGGTGAAAATTCAGAGAACCTGTTAGGAGAGCAGAGACAACGGAGAAAAAGAGAGATGGAAGTCAATGTTTTAAGAGGAGGAAAACAGTTGAAAGTACCAGCCTTAGATCTTGTGATTGGAGACATAGTATCCTTGGAATGGGGATGCCCTATTCCTGGTGATGGTTTGTTTGTATCTGGCGAATACTTGAAATTGGATGACAGCTTTCCATCCATTGTTAATAAACATAATCCATTTCTCTTCTATGGTTCCAAGGTGACTGAGGGGCAGGGTAAGATGTTGGTGACATCCACGGGACTAAACATAACATTGGGTGAGATGATAAGCAAGGCCAGCAAGAGCAGGCGATTACCAGCTCAGCTCGACAAGGTGCACAACCACACAGAAATAGCTGGGCTTGTAACCTCTATTCTTATCTTGGTAGTGTTGTTCCTGCGATTTAAAGCTGGAAAGAAAAATGAGGATTCGGGCATGCCAGAAATCAAGGGAGAACATAAGACAAAGGAGGTTATGGAACTTATCAAGAGAATTGTCTGGAAACCGAGCGGGAAAATCAGTACCTTGACAACTTGCCTGACTACTTTCCTGGTAGGGGTGGTAGAAGGAGTGCCATTTTTTATCAGGCTCGCCATTTATTATTGGAATAAAAAGATCCCATCCACCAAGGCTGTCGTGCAAGAACAATTGACAGGTGTTACCTTGGGCTCAGTTACAACTATTTGCTTTGACAAAACTAGTTGGCTAACAATGAACCCCCAGGAAGTTGATGAGTGTTGGATAGATGAGACAGTAATTAGAGAAAACTCTGCAATACCTGAACAAGTTAAGGATGCATTCTGTATTGGCATCAGCACGAGCTCAGGTAATGATCAGGAATCACTGATTTCCTGGTGTGAACGGAAATTCGGGATTAACATGGAGAGTTTGAAGCAAACTTACACCATTATCGGGATGAAAGAGTTGAGCCCTGGTGACGAAGGGAATGGAGTGTTGGTGAGGGAGAAAGAACGCAATGAAACCAAGAAATTCCTGTATTGGAAAGGACTGGCACCGAAGATATTGAAAATGTGCTCCCGGCACTACAATAGTGAAGGGAAACTAGTGGACATGAACACAGAGAAAAGGTCGGCTTTTGAGAAAATTATTAATGACATGCAGTCCAAGCATCTAAAAACCATTGCACTTGCTTATAAGACAACAGATGATGAAACTCCTGAGGATGATCGCTTGATATTGATAGGACTGCTGGGTCTGAAGGACAAATGCTGGAAAGAGACTATAGAAGCTGTTGAAGCTTGTAGAAATGCTGGTGTCAACATCATACTTCTCTCAGAGGACAGCGAGTCAGTAATAGAAGACAAAGCTAAAAAATATGGAATGCTTCGTGGCCCAGGCATATTGGAACATGGAGGGGAAACTTTTCGAAGTTTCAGCGATGAAGAGAGAAAGGATGTGGTCAATAAAATCCGTGTGATGGGAAACTCTCTCCCTTCTGACAAGCTCCTTCTAGTGCGTTGTCTGAAACAACAAGGCCACATAGTAGCATTCGTTGGAGTCAGAACTGATGATGCTCCCTCACTCAAAGAAGCAGACGTGGGAGTTGTGACTGGAACTGGGAGTAGTGAGTTGGTCAATAGGAGTTCTGAATTGATCATCGTGGATGGAAATTTAGGCTTCTTGGTATGGATTTTGAGGGGGGGAAGATGTATTTATGGAAACATTCACAAGTATATCCGCGTTGAGGTCACCATAACTATTTCAGGGTTAGTTATAAGCACTGTCACCACAATATTTTTCGGGTATGCTCCAATGACAGGGATTCAGATGATCTGGGTGAACCTGGTAGTGGCTGTCCTTGGTGGCTTGGCTTTATTAACTGAGTCCCCAAGTCAGAAACTGATGCAGAGGCCACCGATCAGACCAACTGAACCTTTCATCACAGAGGCCATGTGGAGGAATATAATCATACAAGCTTCCTATCAGGTTTCCATTTTGTTAGCCTTTCAGTTCAAAGGGCAAGCTATTCTAAACATCAACGAGGAGGTTAGCAAAGCCATGATCTTCAGTAGCTTTCTTCTCTGCCAACTTTCCAACCAATTCAATGCCAGTGAGCAGAAAATGAAGAATTTAGTCAAGGGTGTCCAACAGAACCTATGGTTTTGGGTGGCCTCAGTTCTGACTGTGGTGTTGCAGGTGGTATTCATTGAGATTTCACATCACATCTTTGGGTTTGCCAGGTTGAATGGTCCGCAGTGGGGCATCTGTTTCCTTACTGGGGCACTTTCATGTGTGACAGATGGGGCTGTAAACATTACCTGGGCTGTCATGAAGGTTAAGCTAAGAAGATCAAGTTCACTCGCTGGATCAGAACATCCACAATCTACAAGCATTCTCGAGCTTCCACTCATTGCTGAGATTTGATCAGCACCGCTTCTTAGTTTTCAGAACTTATTAAGCACCATTTATGCATCATCTTAGCTTCTGTATGTTTTACATTGTTTCCATATTTTCTTGGGCTGTCTATAAATAACTTCTTGTTGTAATTTGCTCAGGATTCTTGTACATTATCTCATGCCATAGTTATCTAGGAAGCTAGGTCTTAAATTCATTATAACTTGTTAGATCTCATGAGCGTAGCTTTGAAAATAAATAAATAAAAAATTTAATGTACTGCTTTAGGTGGTCTACTAGGTTTCCCTCGATCTTATAGGTTCAAGATCATGCTAAATCTATCCATGTCTATTAGCATAAAAAAAAAAAAAAACTACCAATTTCAGCACATGAATAATTAACCAAGAACAAAACTTATCTGTTTGTATCATCACAACATTGAGCAATCCGAGGGGTTTATCGTACAGTCGAGCCGAGCTTGAAGTCATGAATCGCCTTCCCTTATCCTCGTGGGCTGCTAACCAAGCTCACGAGTTTCGTTTCAAATGACAGTCATACCGAACAGGCCGCACTAACTGTTCGGAGTTCATCTGATCTGACCTGCGTAGAAAGAGTGTAGCAGGCCTGAGTTATTCTTCTTAAAAAGAAACTGAGTAAAGAGGGGAGAGATGAAGAAGAGTGTGAGGAGGGGGAAGCAAAAGGTAACATAAGGCTAAAAAGGAACAGAAGACATAGAAGGCCTCCATTCATTCTCAGATCTACCCCTCCAGAAAAAAAAATCAACCAACTCATAAAATGTATCTTAGCCAAAAAACAGAACCCGAGATTATGAATTGAAAGGCATTAACAATAAAAACAAAACATCACGTGAATCAGTGAAGGAGTTGTAATGAAATATATGACATGAGTAGGTACAGTGTAGGACCATGTATCTGTTGCTTTAAGATAATTCTAACGACATTAGTTCTCTATATGATTCATGGTCGTGTCCGCTTGAGAGAGAGAAAGAGAGAGTTGTGACATTAGATTCCATGACCATGGGTGTCTGCCACAGATTCATTCCGTGGACAGAGTTAGTCTCCACTTTCGGCTTGGAAAAAACAAAAAAACAGACACGTGTTGCTCAGGAGAATTATTGGAATGACTGGACCTGTATCTTTTTGCTGGCCAGGCCTCTAGTTTAGACTTTTTATGGTTTGTAACTAATCTCAGCTCCGATGAGCAGTTCGTGAGTAGAGCAGTTATCGGAGCTGAGATTAGTTACAAACCATAAAAAATCTAAACTAGAGGCCTGGCCAGCAAAAAGACAGGGAGAAGTTCAATTTAAACAGTGTTTATATGTGTGTGTGTGTGTCAGTTAGACCTGGTTTTGATTGCGGAGTCCGTTGACTCATCAAGTCCGACATGGATTGATAAATTTTTAAGTTGAGCTGCTAGATCATGTCATTATTAAGATTATTAGTCTGTATTAAATACGTGTTTCGTGCTATACAACAAATAACTTTTTTATATAAAAAATATTAAAAAAAATTAAAATTTAAGAGCATTATATTTGTTTATAAAATAATATTTAAGAGTTTGAGTTTAACCTTGTAACTAAATGTAAGGTTGTTGAATCTAGAGTTACAGCAAAATCCAAACTTGAATTTGAACACCTAACCTAAGTGTTTTGAGTCAAATATTATTGTAAGACTAAAAGAACTTGGGTCTATACTCATGTTATTCCCAAAAAAAACTTAGGTGAGGTGTTGTTTTCCAGCCTCAAAGTTACTAGATTTGAACATGAATGTTAGATTTAAGATAATAATAATAATCGTAATAATTTTTTTTAAATCAAACATATATATATTTTTTAATAGTAATAAAATTTATTTTAAATTTAATAAATCTAATAATAATATTAAATTTATCTGACCTAAATTTTTATAGTTTTTAATCTCTTAAAATAAAATTTATTATTTTTCTTTGATAGAAATAATTTAAAAAAAAATTATTAATGATAATGATAATAATAATTTTAAATTTTGTCCTTCAAATCAAATATATGATTGTTTCTCAATATTAATAATTTATTTTTCAAATTTATTAATTATTATATTATAATATTAATTATAATAAAAAATAATAATCTTTATAATACAAATACTAATATTTTTAATATTAATATTGTTAATTATAATAAAAATAATGATATTTATAATACAAATAGTAGTATTTATAATATCAATAACATTAATTATAATAAAAATAAAAATATTTATAATACAAATACTAATACTTTTCATAACAATAATAATAATTTTATCTAAATTTAAGTGGGTCTGACTATAACACCAAATTTAAAAACTTTAAGTTCCTTTTAAATATTAAATCTAAGAGCCTTGAATTTGATTCCAATTATAATATCAAGTCCAAAAACTTTAAGCTTCTTTTAAATATAAAATCTGAGAGTCATTATAAAATATATTTTTATTGGAATAATTAGACCTGTATCTTTTTGTTGTATAGTACCAATTAAGCAAGACAAGTATTTTTTATTTAAAAATATATTAAAATATTATTTTTATTTAATTTTTAAAAATTATTTTAAACATCAACCTACTATAAAATAATTAAAAACTTAAAAATTAAATTTTGGTGAAAAATAATCTACACTACAGCCCCAAATAACACCTTAATTCAAAATTTATGGATATTGAAGTGAATTGATTTAGACGGGTAAGTATTTTTTACTCCCTTCGGTAAGCAGTGGATATTAGATAGATATTGTCAAATTTAGATTTTTTTGTTTCATGTAAAATAATTTTTAAAAAATCACTTTTCAATTATTTTCTTGTATTTTTTTACCATTAATAAAATTTATTAATGAAAAATATTTTTCGATTAAAAAAATTGACTTCATTTTTATAAAAGTGTTTCTTTTTTATTTTAGGTGTAAAACACATTTTAGAAGTTGAAAAAAATAAATAAAAAATCTTGTTATTTTTTAATTATATTAAATTTGGTTTTTAATATTTTGATTGCTATATATTATGTTTTGAATCATTTTTTCTTTAATTTTATCCATTACAATTTGATTTAATTACAACTTTATATTAACTTTGGTTCTTATTTTTTTTTCTTATCCTTTGCTTAATTAAAATTTATTATCTATTAGATTTGATCTCTATTCTTTTAATTAATATGAAATAATTTGTGAAATTGAAATATTTTTTTTCAATTTCATCATCTTTCAACTTTTTTATTTATTACATCTGATTTTTATTATTTTAATTGCTATTTGTTTTATTTGAATTAATTTATAAAATTAGATTTTTTTTCAATCTCATCCTCTTTCAAACTTTTTATTTGTCATATTTAACTCTCATTCTTTAAATAAACATAAAAAATATTAATAAATTATTTTTATTTTATTTCTCATTATATAATTCAACACTGAAAAATATTTTCCAACTTATTTTTCATTACACTACCAAACATAAAAAAATTATTTTTCAAGAATCTATTTTCCATGAAAATCGCTTCAAAAAATAAATTTTCAGCAAACAAACAAAACCTTCATCTAAATTCTCAATCTAAACTAGTCCTAATATACGTGTGTTTGTGTGTGTGTATATATATGTGCATGTGAAAATTTTTATTATATTGTTTAAAAAATAAAAAATGAGGGGACCAAAATTAAAATAAAGAATAAATGGTAACCCTTTTGTTTTTTTAAAAAACTTATTGAGGGTCCTAACTTAATTCTCTTTTATATGTTTATTATTTTTTTCTCTAAAAGATCACTAATTTTATCATATGAGGATCCTCAATCCCTAATTTTTTTTTTTATAGATACTAGAAAACATTCATTTGAGATAAAGTTTTCTTTACGAAGAAGAACATGGATATATAAGTAACCCATAATATTTACATCCATAAAACACCTTATTTTTAAGCATATTGGATTTTAAAACCTTATCAAAATCTCACTTCAATGTTTCATAAAGCAATGTTTTTTTACATGCAGGTTTGCATAGAAAGTTAAAATAAAAAAATAAAAAAAATAAAAAGTTAAAAAAGAAATTGTTTATCTAAGCACAAAAGAATATGACTGGAACAATGTTTTTTCTTTTAGTTTTGTTGGTAAACATTTTTTTTAATTATATTCTTTGATAACGTGATGATCAAAACTTGGGATTGATGATTTATTTTAATTTTTTTTGTGTGTGATTATTGAGGTCTTAAAAAAAGCTTTCATATTAAGTTGGTACTTGATTTCACAATATATTTTTATTTATTATTTAAAAATAGATGGATCATAATTAAAATGAAAAAGAAATGACAACCCTTTTGTTTTTTTTAAAAAAATTATTGTGTCAAACTCTGATTCTCTCTTTTTTGTTTTTGGTTTTTTGCTTTTGGTTATCAATTATTTTCTTAATTTCATATTTTAATGTTAAATTAACTAAGATTTGAAATTTATAATTTATTTCAATCTAAAAAAAATCTTGACATCAATTTGATGCTTGATTAAAAAAATAATTTTATTATTTTAAAAAATAAAAATAAAAGGATTAAAATTAAAAAAAAAACATGATCCCTTTTAAAAGATAACATAATTTTGCCTTAGAAGTTTTCAAAAAAATAAAGAAAGAGGTCGAGAGGTCAAAAGGATGAGATATATATTACTTAAAAGAAATATATACATAAAAAATAAAAAATAGAAATGTATTTATTAGAGAGATCGAAGAAAAGATATAAATTAAATTTGTTACAGCTTGGACGATTCTAAAAACAAGTGTTTTTTTTATTTTCAAAACATAAAGTGTGGAGTCCTTTGTATCTCTCTGACTGCATTTCAGGGCTTGTCCTAGCGGTAAAAAGGGCTTGTTTCATTTCACTGCATCTAGGTTCGAGCCCTGACGTGAACGTCTGTCATCCCTGCGGTGCTTTACATGTCTATTAGATTTGTAGGGTATTCAATAGGCCGTAAGAATTAGTCGTGGTGCGTGTAAGCTGGTCCAGACATCCATGTAAATAAAAAAAAATAATTATAAACACTATTTTAATGATTTTTGTGGATTTTTGGTTATAAGGGTAATTAGGTAGCTAACTAGCTAATGCCTTCAATTAAATAAATATTGCATTCTTTCCTTGTACTTTTCTTTCAAGGGAGAGAGGAAAAGGAGAGGGAGTAGAAATGAGCACACGGTAGCGTTAGCAATTAATGAACAGTTAATAATAATCTAATCCCTTTAGTTTAGCTAGTTTATGATAGTTAATTAATTGATTACTCCTTATATATATATATTATCATCACAAATAATTAAAATTATTAGTTTCTTGATCGACGTGTATCATCTTTACGTACGTTCTCTTTGATCTGTCTCCTTCTCTTTTCTTTTTTTCTATTTTTGAAATAATAATAAACTGAAAAAATGAAAATAACCAGCTGTTTTTCCTCCAGTGCAATCAAAATTAAAGATGCTGGAAGGTTCACAGAATGTTCTTCAAGTTATATCTGTGCTTCTCTCTCTGGATATTTCTTTCTGTGTTTTTTTTTTCGTTTGTCATAATTCCTTGTCTTTCTTCAAAATCCCACAAAAGTTCCATTCCCCTTTCGTTCAGTCTTTCTCTAATCTTCCTGAGCAAATTCACCTTTCATTTCTCTACCTCCAACCCGCTAAAATGTTTCTGCTTCTGTTCAACTTGGGATTGGGTTTTTAGAGAAAAAATTCCTTTTTGTGGAAAAAAGACATAGCAGTTTGCTTTCTTTTTAAGAAATAGGGTAAGATCTTTCTCTATTGATTACTTGCAGGGTTTCCAGTTGTGAAGAGAAACAAAGATTGACGTTGTAGTAGTCGCGGCGGCGGCGGTAGCTGCTTTTACTAAAAGTAACTCTACTACTGTTCGTTCTTGACTCTACTTTTCATAATTAATTTAATTGCATGCTATTTATTTTAGATGTAGAGTGTAATGGCTAGTCTTACAACAGTTGAAGGATATCAAATTACAGTATATTTGATCATGTTTTCTTAAAATTTTATTAATGTGGACCCTCAATTATCTTTCTTCTTCTTCTTCATTTTGGATTCTACAATCTTTCTTTCCTTCTGTGCAGGAAGAATCAAGCTAAAAGTAATGACAAATAGTAGTGAAACAAGTCAGGAGATGGACCTTGAATCTCAAGAGACAGGGCGAGGAATTTCAGCACCAAGAAAATTTTTCCGGCGTGTTGCTTGGGTTCTACTAGCTGTGCGCACTCTATCCTCCAAAGCCTACAAAGATAAGGAGGAGAATCGTGATTCTCCAAGAGTCCCGCTATTATCTCCATCTCATAGGGTGTGTGTTCTCCTTGATCATGCCATTGTTCCATCTCTATAGTAATGTAACAAGAGATTTGAGTTGAGAAAGGTTTGATTTTTATGGGTGATTTCTGATGTTTCAAAGTAATCTATACCACCAAAAATATCTTTAAAAACATTAATTTACCGCTTTTTATATTGTATAAAAAATACTTTAAAGAAATCATTTTGAATCACATTACCAAACACATAATACTCGTTTGAGTTGCTATTTACTACGTTTGCCAACCAAAACAAAAATTAGAGCTGACCTGATTAATTATAGGAATATACGGCCTTAACAGCTAAAGAACTTTTTTTTTCCAGAACTTGGAGGAAGCTGAAATTGAAAAAATCTCACCTGAAGATGAAGTTTCTATTGAAGTCCCCTGCAATGATGAGGCAGGCGATGCTGCGAATGTTGAAAAAATCTCAAAAGGGCCAGCAATTCCAGCACTAGGGAGTGTTTTGCGATCTGCTATCTTGGTTCTACGAGCAGGGGATATTTTCTTCTCCAAAGCCCACAGCGACAAGATGGAGAATCATGATTCTCCAAGAGTCCCGCTCTTATCCCCACCTCACAGGGTATGTGTTTTCCTTGATCATGCCATTGTTCCATCTCTATAGTAATGTAACAAGAGATTTTAGTTGAAAAAGGTATGATATTCTTTTAGATGTCTTTTCAAGATCATTAAAAATATTTTAATTTTTTTTTATATTATATAAAAAAAACTTTGAAATAACATTACCAAACACATAATACTGTTTTGATTTGCTAGCATCTACGTTTGGCAACCAAAACCAAAATTAGAGCTGACTTGATCGTAAGAATATACCTTAACAGCTAAATAACTTTTTTTTCCCCCCTGAACTTGGAGGTAGCTGCAATTGAAAAAATCTCACCAGAAGATGAAGTTTCTATTGATGTCCCTTGCAATGATGAGGCCGGCAATGCTGCGAGCGATATCACAGTACAACTTGAAAACATTGCCAATATAGTGAAGGGACGGGACCTGGATTCCTTGCATAATATTGGAGGCGTCAAACGCGTCGCGGTGGTACTTGAGACAGATTTAGAGAACGGAATCACTGGAGACATTGAAGATCTACGTCAACGCAGAGCCAATGCAGTCTACAAAACTCCAGTCCATGCAGCAAGAAACTTCTTGGAGTTGCTCATGAAATCCGGCAATACGTACACCATCTCCCTTCTCATAGTATCAGCAGCGCTGTCCCTTGGCTTCGGGATCAAGGAGGAGGGCATGAGGACTGGTTGGTATGAAGGAGTCCTCATAATTCTTGCGATCATCATACTTGTGATTGAACGAGCAGTGCGTGATTTTCTGGGTGAAAATCCAGAGAACCTGTTAGGAGAGCAGAGACAAGAGAAAAGGAGAGATGGAAGTCGATGCTATAAGAGCTGGAAAACCGTTGAAAGTATCAGACTTAGATCTTGTGATTGGAGACATAGTATCCTTGAAAAGGGGGTGCCGTATTCCTAGGGATGGTTTGTTTGGATCTGGCGAATATTTAAAATTGGATGAAAGCTTTCCATCCAATGTTAATAAACAGAATCCATTTCTCTTCTATGGTGCCAAGGTGATTGCGGGGCAGGGTAACATGATGGTGACATCCATGGGACTAAACACAACATTGGGTGAGACGATAAGCAAGGCCAGCAAGACAAGGTGAGCAACCACACAGAAATAGCTGGCCTCGCAGCCTCTATTCTTATCTTGGTAGTGTTGTTCCTGCGGTTTAAACTCGGAAAAGAGAAAGGATTTGAGCTTGCCAGAAATCAAGGGAGAACATAAGACAAAGGAGGTTATGGAACTTATCAAGATAATTGTTTGGAAACCGAGTGGGAAAATCAGTGCCTTGACACCTTGCCTCGCTACTTTTCTGGTAGAGGTGGTAGGAGTGCCATTTGTCATTAGTCTTGCCATTTATTATTGGAGTAAAAAGATCCTATCCACCAAGGCTATCGTACAAGAACAATTGACAGTTGTTACCATGGGCTCAGTTACAGCTATTTGCATTGAAAAAACTGCTTGGCTAACAATGAACCCACAGGAAGTTGATGAGAGGTGGATTGATGAGACGGTAACGAGAGAAGACTCTGCAATACCTGAAGTTAAGGAGGCATTCTGTTTTTGTACCAGCTCAAGCTCAAGTAATGATCAGGACAGATGCTTGAAAGAGACAATAGATGCAGTGAAAGCTTGTAGAAACGCTGGTGTCAAAATCATGCTTGTCTCAGAGGACGGCGAGTCAGTAATAGAAGACATAGCTCAAAAATACGGAATGCTTAGTGGCTCAGGCATATTGGAACATGAAGGCGAAACTTTTCAAAGTTTCAGCGAGGAACAGAGAAAGGATGTGGTCGATAAAATCTATGTGATGGGAAACTCTCTCCCTTCTGACAAGCTCCTCCTAGTGCGTTGTCTGAAATAACAAGGCCACATTGTAGCATTTGTTGGAGTCAGAACAGATGATGCTCCCTCACTCAAAGAAGCAGACGTGGGAGTTGTGACTGGAACTGGGAGTAGTGAGTTGGTCAATGGGAGTTCTGAATTGATCATCATGGATGGACATTTAGGCTTCTTGGTATGGATTTTGAAGGGGGGAAGATGTATTTATGGCAACATTCACAAGTATATCCAAGTTGAGGTCACCATAACTATTTCAGGGTTTGTGATAAGCACTGTCACCACAATATTTTTCGGGTATGCTCCAATGACAGGGATTCAGATGATCTGGGTGAACCTGGTAGTGGCTGTCCTTGGTGGGTTGGCTTTATTAACTGAGCCCCCAAGTCAGAAACTGATGCAGAGGCCACCGATCAGACCAACCGAACCTTTCATCACAAAGGCCTTGTGGAGGAATATAATCATGCAAGCTTCCTATCAGGTTTCCATTTTGTTAGCCTTTCAGTGCACAGGGCAAGCTATTCTAAACATCAACGAGGAGGTTAGCAAAGCCATGATCTTCAATAGCTTTCTTCTCTGCCAACTTTCCAACCAATTCAATGCCAGTGAGCAGAAACTGAAGAATTTGGGCAAGGGTGTCGAACAGAACCTATGGTTTTGGGTGGCCTCAGTTCTGACTGTGGTGTTGCAGGTGGTATTCATTTAGATTTCACATCACATCTTTGGGTTTGCAAGGTTGCATGGTCCACAGTGGAGCATCTGTTTCCTTATTGGGGCACTTTCATGGGTGACAGATGGGGCTGTAAACATTACCTGGGGCGTCATCAAGGGTAAGCCAACAAGACCAAGTTCACAACCTCCACGATCTACCGGAATTCTCGAGCTTCCACTCAGTGCTGAGAATTCATCACCAACTGCTTCTTATTAGTTCATACTTATTATTGGCGTGAGTTTTGCTTTTCTATTTATGTTCCGTTTTGTTTTTTTTTTAATCTTTAATGTTTCAATGTATAGAATTTTTTTTTTTTAGTTTGTTTTCTACTAAATTGTTTTTATTTCTAGCTTGAATAACAAGTTTATCAAATTTTTATCAAATTATGCTCTGATTTAATATATTATTTTTTTTATAATTTCATCTTTAAATATTTTTACTAAATTATCCTGTGATTCAAGATATTATTTTTTATAATTTTATCTTTAAATATTTAAGTTAGTTAATAGAATTTATAATTTATTTTTCAGGTTAACTTGGATTGTTTTTTTATTTTTATTTGAATTGTTTTTTTTTTCAATTTTATTATTTAAATTTAAATTTATTAAAAATTATATTTTATATTTTTTAAAGATTTTTTATAAGATTATCATAATATAGTTTTATTTATGACCCGTAATTAACATATTAATTTAAATTAATATAATATATTATCATTTTAATATTTATAAAAATAATATTATCTTAAATATTTATTACAATTTAAATTATATTTTTACCATCTATGAATATTATTTTTTAAACCATAAAAAATTCTACTAAAAATAACTTTAGCAATAGCTAATTTGTTTTTATTAAATTTGCCCCGTAGCGCATGGTAATAATAATGGAGTAATTCTGTGTACCATGACATATGACACAAAAATTGAGTCGATGCGTGTATAATAATAGAGTAATTTGTTATCCATGCGTGTTAAAAAAAAATGATTAAGAGTGGATATACACGCCAAATTCTTTTTTTAGCCCTAAGTTAATCCATCAGTTAATGATTTCTTAAACCATGCACTAAACGTCTTTAATCACTTACAGAGTTATTGGGTACACGTCATCTCCAACCTCATTATTTTGTTCTCTCCAACTTGTTCTCGCTGTTTTTAACTAGCCTCAAGGTGTTTATCTTCATGACTGAGATTGAAGGGTGAACTTGCTTTCTTCTCAGAAATTTAAACTAATTGCTTGTATTTATTAGGAGGTCATTAGTTAGTGTTTGTTCTTAGGGTTATTCATTAATTAAGGTTAGTGATTAGTGTTAGGGTTTAGAGTTTATTTTTTTAGATTCAAGGTTATGTTTGGAATTAGAATTTTGTTTAGAGTTTGTATTTGAGGATAATTTATTTTTTTTTTTGTTAAAATCATTATTTTAACAAAGATGATATGGTACTCTAGGTAATTTACAGAGAGTTTGGATAAATAACCATGAAAAATTAAATAAATTAATATAAGGGAAAGACACCCTGTTTATGAAAGAGATGGGAAATGAAAGTGTTTCTTGTTTTTGTGTTTTTTAAAAAAATTAAAATTTTTTATTTTTTTATTGTTTTCATAAGTTGACATCAAAAATAATTTTTTTTAAAAAATATTATTTTAATATATTTTTAAATAAAAAATAATTTTAAAAACAACTTTAACTAATTTTTAAAGACACAGAGATAGCACACTTGTGCGACAAATCTTCAAGAAGGTATATAATACATGGTAGGCCATTCCACATAATGAAGGATGCCTTGAATTAAGTGTACGGAGGTTTTTATTAAATTTTATTATTTAATATTAGAATTAGATTGATGATAAAATCTAAATAAATAATAAATAAATAAAAATATCAAAACAAAATTATTATATTTACTTGGTGTTTGTTCTAGCTAGTTAGTTAATTTGTGAAGCAATGCATTACTTCAAGAAAACTGCAGTGGTGCTAGTCCGATTTGTTATACCATACAAGTCTCTCTCTCTCTCTTCTTCTTCTGCCAAAACAGAAGGGTGAAAGGATTTGCAGGGGTGTTAATTAAATACTTTAGGTAATAAACTTCAAACTTTGAATTAAGCCTGCAATTAGCAGACTTGTGAGTTGATAATTGATATTGTCAAGATTCTCTCGAGCAAGTGGAATATTTGCAAGAAGCATAAAAGAACTTGCAACTCTAATATTTCTACTGTCAAAATAAGTGAATATTGAAATATTTTTCTTTATATGAGCAACTATTTCAATAATATTAATATTTTCATTGCTGCTGCTACTATTATTAATGATAATAATATAACTAATATTATTATAATTATCTTTTTATTAGCATTATCATCATCATCAATATTAATATTACCATCACTATTATTATTATTGAAAAAATAAAATTCATGAACTTGATTTGTAAGATAGAATTGAAAACTATAAAAACTTTGACAAAAAGACAAAGAAAAACAAGGAAAAAAAGAGGGACCAAATTGGAATAATTATTATTATTGAAAACACAAAAGCTATAAGAGATACAATTTAAAACTTTGACAAAAGGAAAAATGATAAAAATAATAAATTAAAAGTAGAAGGACCAAATCAAAAAATATTATCCATACAAATTTAAAAACAAGGGTTAAATTGAAAATAAAAAAATGTCAACAAAAGAGAAAATGAAAATAATACAGAAATCAAAACTAAAAGAACCAAATCTGAAATATCAATAACAATAAGAACTATAGTGTATTTATTGGGTTAAAAAAGAGAAATGAAGGGGGGGAAGAAAAAAAGGGTCACCATTAATAATCTGACAATATCAAGACACCACACGCCACTTTAAATAGAATAGGAGATGGCAGGGAATAACATGAGATGGTAGAAGCTCATTTCTAAGCACCTGGAGTTGATGCATGCTCCACCTAAATTGCACGGACCCTTAACCAAACTAATAATTAACAAAAAAAAAATTATGGTTGAAAGATCATAATATTTCTAACCCCAATGAATTAAATTTCTTGGATCTAAATATACGTGTATAATTCTACTATGTATAAAAATATCAAAATACCCCTATCCAAAACTCTTTATTTCTAGGGGTATTTTGATTATTTTACTATTCATGCATATATTAAATCAACCAAAATACCCTCAAACAAATCCATAATGCTTAAAAAACCAAATGAAAAGACAAAAATATCATTGGTTTAAAAGCAATCAAATTTTTTTGTGAGGGACAAAAAAGTCACAACAATATAGTGGTGAATAGAAAAATACAAGAAGAGCTACAGTGAATTATCCATCAATTTTAATATATTTGTTATTTAAAATTATGATAATCATATAAAAAGTAAAAAAAACTAAATTATGAATCCATTTCCCAAACAACCCAACATTGAAGAAGAATGAAATTTAAAATATCAAATAAAAAAATATAGAATTCAATTGGTTAACCTGTTAAACCCATGAATTGAATTACTCTAACTAAAACATTAAACTCGAGAATCGGGTTATGAACTCAACTGAGATCAATAAGTTATTTATTGACTTTCTTTTTTAAAACCGTAATAACCTTATAAAAAATAAAATGAAATAAAATATAAAATTTAATTTGCAATCAACTCAATATTGAATAATAAAATAAAAACAAATGAATATAAAAATTATATGTATTGCAACAATATTTTTTCTTTTAGTTTTGTTGGTCATCATTTTTTTTTCAATTTTGTTCTTTGATATTGTGTTGATTGGGACTTGGGGTTGATGATTTATTTTAATTTATTTTTTTGTACATAGTTATCGAGGTCTAAAAAAAATTCTCATATTGAGTTGGTACTTGATTTCACAAGATTGTTTTGATTTTATTGTTTAAAAAATTAAAAATGAGGGGATCAAAATTAAAATAAAGAAGAAATGACAACCTTTTTTTTTTAAAAAATTGTTTTGTCAACTCTAGTTTTTTTTTAAAAACTTTTTGTCATCAATTGTTTTTTCAATTAGATATTTTAATATTTAGTTGATTGAGATTTGAGGTTTATAATTTATTTTAATATAATTTTTATATAGTTATTGATCTAAAAAAAATCTTGACATTCATGAAACAGAATCTGATTTTATTATTTTAAAAAATTAAAAATAAGGGGACCAAAAATGAAATAAAGAAAAAACATGAGCCCTTTTAAAAAATAAAAAAAATGATATTAGTGTCTTTTAACATAATTTTGCCTTACAATTTTTCCAAATATATTTTTCAGTCCCTTTAGTTTGAAAATCAAATGATTTAATCTAAAATTTTATTTTTTTCATGTTTTAGTCCCTTAATTTGAGAGAGGAGAGAATCCTTGAAAATAAAAAAAGGCTGGTTAGTATGATTTTGTTGATAAAAAAAAAACTAAAAGGATGAGATATACATGACATAAAAGTCCTTAAATTTATTTACCAGAGAGATAAAAGCAAATTAAAATATAAATTAAATTTGTTTATAGCTATGACAATACTCAAAGTAATTTTTTTTCTTTTCAAAACAGAAAGTGTAGAGTCCTTTCTGTTTCCCCTGACCTCGCCTCTCTTATATTTCATGAAAGTAATAAATACTATTTTTGTGGATTTTTGGTTATAAGGGTAATGAGATAGCTAACTAGCTAATGTCTTCAATTAAATAAATATTGCATTCGTTCGTTCGTTCATTCATTCATAATGGCTCTTTCCTTGTACTTTCTTTCAAGGGGGAGAGGGCAAGAAGAAGAAGTAGAAATGACAACACGTAGGCGTTACCAATTAATTTCACGGACATCATCGACAGCCAAGAATGAATGGAAGCAACCGGGAAAGTTTCTCAAGTATCATAGCTTATTGTTTATCAACTTAATTTACACACATTATTTGAGACATATTCATAATTATGTATCAAAGAAAAAAAATCATTTTTGGTTCAAGAAAACATGATGGATTTGCAGTAATGTTATTTAAGAATGAGATTTAGTTAGAAAAAGACAAAAAGTTCGGAAGAGTTTAGTGAACGTATCACTCAAACATAAGTTAATGAAGAGTTAATAATAGTCTAATCCCTTTAGTTTAGTTAGTTTATGATAGTTAATCAATTGATTACTCCTTATATATTATCACAAATAATTAAACTTATTAGTTTCTTGATCGACTTGTATCATCTTTACGCATGTTCTCTTTGATCTGACACTCCTTCTCTTTTCTTTTTTTCCATTTTTGAAATAATAATAAACTGAAGAATGAAATTAACCAGCTGTTTTTCCTCTGGTGCAATCAAAATTAAAGATGCTGGGAGGTTCACAGAATGTTCTAGAAGTTAGGACTAAAGACTTCTTCATCAAATAATAACAAACTATTCTTAAAATATAATAAAATTAAAGAAAGAAATTATCGAGAAAATCTTACGACACTGACACCTGTTGTGCGTGGCCTGAAAGTAAGACAGACTGCTCAAGTTGTCTTCTTTTTATCTCTCAGTGCTGGTCAGGTCAACACACCTCTTCGGTCCCCTTATCCGTGTCTGTCACGCGGTTTAGTTCTTGTTACAAGCAATTGTCCCTAATCACTATTTTTGCGATAGAAACTAAATTATATTATTTTTATTGAAACAAATACAAATGACAGAAATAGGGAACTTACTGACACGATATCTCCAAGTTGATGTAATAAACTTATTTAATTTTATGTTTATTATAAATTAAAATTTATAATTTATTTTTATTTATTTTTTTACCTGATATGAAATTTATATGTTTATTCAAGTTTATTCAAATCAATATAATCTATTAATATTTGTAAAATTAATATCATCTTGAGGTAAATTAACAAACAAGGAAAAACCGTGGTTAAAAGACCATAATGCACCTGATCTTAATAAATTAATTTTTTTTATCCAAAGATATGTGTATAATTCTACTATGTAAAAAAAAAAAAACTAAAATACTGCTATCCAAAACCCTTTATTTTCTTACACTTAGGGATATTTTAGTTATTTTATTGTTCATGAACATATTGGATCGACCAAAATCCCCCCAAATAAATTTATAATACCTAAAAAACCATATGAAAAGACAAAAATACCCCTATTTTAAAGGCAATGAAATTTTTATGTGAAGGATAAAAAAGTCACAATACTGTAGTGATGAATAGAAAAATATGAGAGGAGCTACAATGAATGATCCATCAGTTTTAATGTATTTGTTATTTAAGACGATGATAATTCTATATAGAGTAGACAAAACTAAATTATAAATCTATTTTTCAAACAATTCAACATTGAAGAAGGGTAAAATATAAAAAGTAAAAAAAAAAATTTGATTGGTTAACCTGCTAAATTCATGAATTGAGTAACTCGAGTAACACATTAAACTCGCGAATCCTGTTACGGACTCAATTGATATTAATAACTTAATTATTTATTAACCTTTATTTTTAAGATTGTAATAATATTATAAAAAATAAAATAAAATAAATTATAAAATTTAATTCTTAATCAACTTAATATCAAATGATGAAATGAAAACAAATAAATATAAAAAAATAAAAAATAAAATTAGACTAGCCAAACCCATCCATGAACTTTCTAAAATTTAATAATATTTTTTAAACTATATGATTAAAAAATAAATTAAAATTAAGTTAAATTATTTTAAAAAAATACTTAAAAACCTGTGAATAAAAACAAACAATAAACTTGAAAATCAAGTCATTAACTTCACAAGTTTAAAGCGATGCAGAGATATTTTTCCATTACCAACTCAATCCAATTCTAAATTCTAATAAACATATAATATAAATAAATATTAAATTTAAAATAAAAAAACATTTAAAATAATATGAAACAATTGATATCATTACAAAAGAAAAAACGAAAAAGAAAAACAAATTACTTTTAACGGTCAAATCGGTTGGAAAAGCAAATGGGTGAGCCACTCTTTACGTAGTTTATTAGTGCTCGTGTTAGTTTTATATGCACCAATATCATCAACTCAATAATTAGGTAGCTAACTAGCAAACATGTCCTCGATTAACTGAATATTCCATGAAAACCCTACAATTACAAATCCATTGAATGATGCTGGCTGTAAAGGCACCTTATTCATTTCCTTTTAACTATATTAAATATTATATTACTAACGTTATCTAGATATTTTAAAGTTAAAATATGCACGAAATATTAATTTATTAATAAGAAGCATAATATAATTTTTCTTAGCAAAGTATCCATAAGGTTGTCAATTAGATGCTTTTTCTCAAGTATCATAATTTTGTTCCTTTTCAACCCAAACACATTTGAGAAATATTTAATATGTATCATAGAAAAAAATTAAATTATTATTTTTTCAAGATAATATATTGAATTGGATGCTTGACAAATGGCAATGTTGCCTCTCTTTTTTTTTTTCTATATTTCTTTGAATTTTGCTTGTTTCCAAACCACTTCAATTAAATCTAGTTTAAAGAGTTATTATTTGGTAAATTTAGTTTGTCAATTAAAATCACATATCAAGCCCATATATTCTTACACATCATTAAATATGTTTGCATCATCCTATGGTTGTCATATTATTAGTTATTATTATTATTATTTTTATTTATTTACGTGGAGTGTTCGGTCCAGCTTGCGCGCACCACGACTAATCCTCACGGCCCACTGAATACCCTGCAAACCCAGTAGGCATGTAAGGCACCGCGGGGGTGACAGACGTGCATGCTAGGGCTCGAACCCTGGTGCAGTGGAAGGAGACAAGCCCCTTTCACCGCTAGGCCAAGATCCCTAGTGCATGTAAGGCGTATTATTAATTATTTAATTATGATTGGAATAAATTTATTAGTTGGTCCATGATCTTAGTTCACTCTATAATTTTTCAATTTAAAATTGTAGGATATGATTTTATTTTAGTACTCTATATTAATTAAACAATTCTATTTTAAGATTCTAATGTTTATGTGATTATGACCTAATAATCGACAATTATCCATTCTAACGACCTATACTTGTAGTTTGGAGCAAGTCGTGCCCAAATATGGAACACCAGCGATGCCATAACACCCATGAAAAAGCTAGCCACGAAAGCAACGATTATTTGTATTTTAAAATGATTTTTTGAGTATTTTTTGTTTTAAAAGAAGAATTAGATTGATAATTTCAATACGAGAATATTGTCATATATATATNTATATATATATATATATATATATAACCAGACAACAGTATTAAATTGGTCTGCCATGCATTCGGAATGTAATAGCCGAACATGCACGCAATTTTTTCTGTTTCGAGAGAGAAAATCTTGCTCGTGGATTTTAACATAATCCAATTTTGGGGCTACGAATTGCAGGGAAGCTTCCAACATACCCAGCAATAGCTGCGAATGTATCAAAGTAATTCAAAGCCATAAAACTATATATTAGAAAGTTTCATATCCATTGACGAAGGGACCGAGAAAAACCATAGTGTGAAAATTAAGTGGACGTATCGAGTGGGATGGTGTCTTTAATCACCTAAATATTGCATGCATACTCTTTCCCTGTACTTGCTTGGAAAGAAGAAGACATGTCGAAGTAGAAACGACAACTTGTAGGCTTTATCAATTGATTTCATGCACATCATCGGCCCCCAAAAAGAAATGGAAACCGGGAAAGTAAATTACACTACAACTTCCTCCTCTGAACACAGCAGCTTCGTCGACACTCTTCTCATTCAGCCATACTTGCTATTTCAGACACAATCACCGACCCTATTTATTAGCCTGACTTCCTTCTTCCATCTCCCTTTGTATTTATACAAACACGCACACTGATCACTCACCCCCCTTGACTTCATCATCTATACCACAGCTTGTATTGAAAAATCCCTTCTTCTTCTTCTTCTTCTTCTTGATACTATAATCTTTACTTTCCTGCTGGGAAGAAAGAATTGAGCTAAAAGAAATGACAAGTAGTAGCGAAACAAGTCGGGAGATGGACCCCGAATCTCTAGAGATAGGACTGCTAGGGCCAGCAATTCCAGCGCCAAGGAATGTTTTGCGGTCTGCTATCTTGGTTTTACGAGCAGGGCACGTTTTCTTCTCCAAAGTCTACAACGATAAGAAGGAGACTCTTGATTCTCCAAGAGTCTTGCTGTCATCTCCATCTCACAGGGTATGTGTTTTCCTTGGTAATTATACCACTGTTCCATCTCTATACTACTGTTTCTAAAAGCATTATCAAACACATAATACTTGTTTGAGTTGCTAGCACCTACGTTTGGCAACCAAAACCAAAATTAGAACTGACTTGATCGTAAGAATATACCTTCACAGCTAAATAACTTTCTTTTCTACAGAACTTGGTGGTTGCTGAAATTGAAGAAATCTCACCAACGCATCAAGTATCTCTTGATGCCACTCACAATGATGAGGTCGGCAATGCTACGAGCGATATCAAACTACAGCATGAAAACATTGCCAATATAGTAAAGGGACGGGACCTAGATTCCTTGCATGCATTTGGTGGCGTCCGAGGTATTGCAGAGGCTTTTCAGACAGATTTAGAGAATGGAATCACTGGAGAGATTGGAGATCTAAGACGACGCAGAACCAATGCAATCTACAAAAAAACAGTCCCTGCAGCAAGAACCTTCTTGGAGTTGCTCATGAAATCCAGCAATAGGCACACAATCTTCCTTCTCATCGTATCAGCAGCGCTGTCCCTTGGCTTCGGGATCGAGGAGGAGGGCCTGAGGACTGGTTGGCATGAGGGAGCCCTCATAATTCTTGCAATCATCATACTTGTGATCGTTCCAGCAGTTCGTTATTTTCGGGGTGAAAATTCAGAGAACCTGTTAGGAGAGCAGAGACAACGGAGAAAAAGAGAGATGGAATTCAATGTTTTAAGAGGAGGAAAACAGTTGAAAGTACCAGCCTTAGATCTTGTGATTGGAGACATAGTATGCTTGGAATGGGGATGCCCTATTCCTGGTGATGGTTTGTTTGTATCTGGCGAATACTTAAAATTGGATGACAGCTTTCCATCCATTGTTAATAAACATAATCCATTTCTCTTCTATGGTTCCAAGGTGATTGAGGGGCAGGGTAACATGTTGGTGACATCCATGGGACTAAACACAACATTGGGTGAGATGATAAGCAAGGCCAGCAAGAGCAGGCGATTACCAGCTCAGCTCGACAAGGTGCACAACCACACAGAAATAGCTGGGCTTGTAACCTCTATTCTTATCTTGGTAGTGTTGTTCCTGCGATTTAAAGCTGGAAAGAAAAATGAGGATTCGGGCATGCCAGAAATCAAGGGAGAACATAAGACAAAGGAGGTTATGGAACTTATCAATAGAATTGTCTGGCAACCGAGCGGGAAAATCAGTACCTTGACAACTTGCCTGACTACTTTCCTCGTAGGGGTGATTGGAGGAGTGCCATTTTTTATCAGGCTTGCCATTGATTATTGGAATAAAAAGATCCCATCCACCAAGGCTTTCGTGCAAGAACAATTGACAGGTGTTACCATGGGCTCAGTTACAACTATTTGCTTTGACAAAACTAGTTGGCTAACAATGAACCCCCAGGAAGTTGATGAGTGTTGGATTGATGAGACAGTAATTAGAGAAAACTCTGCAATACCTGAACAAGTTAAGGATGCATTCTGTATTGGTATCAGCACGAGCTCAGGTAACGATCAGGAATCACTGATTTCCTGGTGTGAACGGAAATGCGGGATTAACATGGAGAGTTTGAAGCAAAGTTACACCATTATCGGGATGAAAGAGTTGAGCCCTGGTGACGAAGGGATTGGAGTGTTGGTGAGGGAGAAAGAAGACAACGAAACCAATAAATTCCTGTATTGGAAAGGACTGGCACCGAAGATATTGAAAATGTGCTCCCGGATCTACAATAGTGAAGGGAAACTAGTGGACATGGACACAGAAAAGGTCGGCTTTTGAGAAAATTATTGATGACATGCAGTCCAAGCATCTAAAAACCATTGCCCTTGCTTATAAGACAACAGATGATGAAACTCCTGAGGATGATCGCTTGATATTGATAGGACTTCTGGGTCTGAAGGACAAATACTGGAAAGAGACTATAGAAGCAGTTGAAGCTTGTAGAAATGCTGGTGTCAACATTCTACTTGTCTCAGAGGACAGCGAGTCAGTAATAGAAGACATGGCTCAAAAATATGGAATGCTTAGTGGCCCAGGCATATTGGAACATGGAGGGGAAACTTTTCGTAGTTTCTGCGATGAACAGAGAAAGGATGTAGTCAATAAAATCCGTGTGATGGGAAACTCTCTCCCTTCTGACAAGCTCCTTCTAGTGCGTTGTCTGAAACAACAAGGCCACATAGTAGCATTCGTTGGAGTCAGAACAGATGATGCTCCCTCACTCAAAGAAGCAGACGTGGGAATTGTGACTGGAACTGGGAGTAGTGAGTTGGTCAATGGGAGTGCTGAATTGATTATCCTGGATGGAAATTTAGGCTTCTTGGTATGGATTTTGAAGGGGGGACGATGTATTTATGGCAACATTCACAAGTATATCCAAGTTGAGGTCACCATAGCTATTTCAGGGTTAGTGATAAGCATTGTCACCACAACATTTTTCGGGTATGCTCCAATGACAGCGATTCAGATGATCTGGGTGAACCTGGTAGTGGCTGTCCTTGGTGGGTTGGCTTTATTAACTGAGCCCCCAAGTCAGAAACTGATGCAGAGGCCACCGATCAGACTATCTGAACCTTTCATCACAGAGGCCATGTGGAGGAATATAAGGATACAAGCTTCCTATCAGGTTTTCATTTTGTTAGCCTTTCAGTTCATAGGGGAAGCTATTCTAAATATCACCGAGGATGTTAGCAAAGCCATGATCTTCAGTAGTTTTCTTCTCTGCCAACTATCCAACCAATTTAATGCCAGTGAGCAGAAACTGAAAAATTTGGTCAAGGGTGTCGAACAGAACCTATGGTTTTGGGTGGCCTCAGTTCTGACTGTGGTGTTGCAGGTGGTATGCATTGAGATTTCACATCACATATTTGGGTTTGCAAGGTTGAATGGTCCGCAGTGGAGCATCTGTTTCCTTATTGGGGCACTTTCATGTGTGACAGATTGGGCTGTAAACATTACCTGTGGCTCATCAAGGTTAAGCTAAGAAGATCAAGTTCACTCGCTAGATCAGAACATCCGCAATCTACAAGCATTCTCGAGCTTCCACTAATTGCTGAGAATTCATCACCACCCGCTTCTTAGTTTTCAGAACTTATTAAGCACCATTTATGCATCATCTTAGCTTCTTTATGTTTTACATTGTTTCCATATTTTCTTGGGCTGTCCATAAATAACTTCTTGTTGTAATTTGCTCAGGATTCGTGTACGTTATCTCATGCCATAGTTATCTAGCAAGCTAGGTCTTAAATTCATTATAACTTGTAAGATCTCATGAGCGTTAGCTTTGAAAATAAATAAATAAAAAATTTAATGTACTGCTTTAGGTGGTCTATTAGGTTTCCCTCGATCTTACATGTTCAAGATCATGCTAAATCTATCCATGTCTATTGCCATTAAAAAAAAAAAACCCTACCAATTTCAGCACATGAATAATTAACCAAGAACAAAACTTATCTGTTTGTATCATCACAACATTGAGCAATCCGAGGGGTTTATCGTACAGTCGAGCCGAGCTTGAAGTCATGAATCGCCTTCCCTTATCCTCGTGGGCTGCTAACCAAGCTCACGAGTTTCGTTTCAAATGACAGTCATACCGAACAGGCCGCACTAACTGTTCGGAGTTCATCTGATCTCACCTGCGTAGAAAGAGTGTAGCAGGCCTGAGTTATTCTTCATAAAAAGAAATTGAGTAAAGAGGGGAGAAATGAAGAAGAGTGTGAGGAGGGGGAAGCAAAAGGTAACATACGGCTAAAAAGGAACAGAAGACATAGAAGACCTCCATATATTCTCAGGTTCTGCAATCAGCTAGCATTTCTACCTCCACAAAAGATTAAGCAAAAAAATAAATCAACCAACACTTAAAATGTAATCAGGGCAACAGACAGAAAACGAACTACTACAAATATCTTAACCAAAAATAGAACCTGAGATAATGAATCGAATGGCATTAACAGTAAAAATGAAACGTCATGTGAATCAGCGAAAGAGCCGTAATTAATAAAATATATGATATGGTACTTAGAATATATAAAGGCCTATGTCTCTGTGTGCTTTAATTAAGATAATCCTAACAACACTAATTCTCTATATGATTCATGACTGTTTATACTTTCACATAGAGGATGAGAGAGTGAGAGAGGCAGTGGTGACCTTAGATCCCATTGCCATGGATATCTGCCATAGATTCATTCCATGGACAGAGTTTGTCGACGTTGACTTCTTAGTCTCCACTTTTAACTTTTCTTTGTATAAAGGAAACAGACACGTTTTTACTAAGCAGAATTATTACCACGACTGGACTCTCTATCTTTTTGCTGGCAAGACCTCTAATATATATATATTGTGTAGAAGGTTTACTCACCAAGTCGGACATGGATTGATACATTTTTAAGTTTAGCTGCTAGATTATGTCATTATTAATATTAGTTTGTACTAGTTATGTGGTCGTTGTGATTAATTTTTTTATATATATAAAAAATATTAAAAAAATCTATAATTCAATAACATTAAATTTATCTATAAATAAAAATTCAAGAAACAATGAAACTAAATCAAAAATAAATCCAAACATGTATTCAAACACTTAACTAAGTCTTTTGAGTCAAGTATGGTTGTGAGGCCTAAAAAATTTAGGTCTGTACTCCTACCATTCTCAAATAACTTAGGTAAAATATACATTTTCAGCCCCAAAGTTTTTAGGTATAACCTAAGTTAATAATAATAATAATAATAATTAATTTTACTATTCAAATCAAACCTATATTTTTT
>SRLM01000340.1:0-13609 GCA_015708895.1 Populus ilicifolia
GATATAAAACCATGATAAAAATGCACTTTTGAGTACTAATCAAAAACTATAATTTATATTCTGAATTTTATATTTTTTTAAATTTGGTTAATTAACGGATCCGCCGTATAACTAACCCTAACTAACAAACAATCACAATGTCCGCATTAATGATTTAGTTCAATGACAGCCCTAAGAACTAGATATTTGAGTGTTCTCCTTAAGTTTAATAATGTAGTTCTGCCACAATTATCAAGTTTAGTTGCTTCATAAGTTCATACATCACAACTCTGGTTTTGATATCAAACTTAGCAATAAATTGTTCACAATAATAACTTAGAGTTCCGCTCTAGCAATTATCAATAACAATCATAGAAAATATGCATAGGAAAACAATCATACTCATTCATACTATAAATTGAAAATAAAAGGAAGAATAAATCTCATGGTTCTTGAAATCCAAAGGTTTATTGTGTCTTTGCAACAAAAAAAAGAGCTTAGCCTTGCATAACTATTGAACAACTACTCTTAAAGAATGAAGAGAGCATGATTTTTTTTGGGTTTATAGAGGAGAGAATTTGTGTTTCTTAACTTTTGGCTGCTGCCCCCCTTCTCTCCTCTCTCTTTTTCTTTTTATATGCTAAGAAACCCTAGTTCCTAATTTACAAAGTAGCCCTCCCTTAAGTCGACAATTGACATTTAAGTACTTCAATAACTATTTTCCTTAGAAAAGAGAAATATCCTTGCATGAAATCTTCAAACTCTGATTTAGAGGAGCTAAATTGCTTATAAAAATTTTGATGACGGTTTGGAAGCTTCGAAACGTAATTTGGACTCATTTGTTCATGAAACCTAATTGCTGGCAGAATTTAGTTGTCATCTTTGAAAAATCATATCTCCCTCATCTAACATTGTTTTTGGGCTGAAATTTGGTGCGTTTACCGACCTTTGAGTCAGAAATCCAAAAAAATTGAGTTTGCATAAATTGAACTTCTATAGCTCCAGATATTGAATTTTGAATAGACAGAGGTCAATAGTAACAGAATGCGAGATTTGACTTTGAAGGATGTGATTTTCATGATTTTCCTCTTTTTATTTTTCTTGCATTACATTTCCAGAATGGTATGGATGTTAGCTTTTTATTGCCACTAGAATCACTTCATTTTGATCTCTAGAACTCACGTTCTGCACAAAACATCTACTGAATATCAAATCTATCAATTATCTTCAATTTACTCCTTTTTGTATTTTTCATCCCAAAGTGCCTTCAAAACATAAAACAAAGAATATCATGATATTTTACATATAAAATATGAACAAAACATTAGGTAAATATAGGTGAAACTATCGAATAATATGATTACATCAATTCCTCCATCTTCTTATCATAATATCTTAATCTTCCCTCGGTAACAATCATTATTTCATTTTCTTTTTGGGTTGTCAAATTGGGTTTTCATTCATATTTCATTGTCATCCTTTTTAGTTGGTGTTGTGGTCTTCTGTGGGTTTCAATTCGCACATTCATGTTCTGGGAATCGGAGGATTCTGGGGTTTCATTTTTCAATTCAGGTTAAGTCTTGCTCTTATTGACCTAATTGCATGTTTCTATCAACTTCCCTCAGTACTATATGTTCTCAAAGTTAATTAATTGTCTTTGTTTTAATTTCTTTACTGTCATTGTTTTTTTTTTCTGTTGATTTTGATTTCTTCATTTTTCTTTGTATGGACACATGGTGTAATAATTTCTGGGAGCCTAGACGTCTCTTCATCAACATCTTCGAAGACAGGCGGTAATTCACTGTTCATCTTTCCTTATTCATACTGCTCACTCCCCTTCTCACCTTTTCTTGAATGTCTCGTCGCAAAGGATAATTCTATCCTGCTGCCACTCGCTCAAGTGGGTTTGGTTGATGTCACTCTTCTCTTACGTTTTTTGTATTTTTTTTTTTTTGCTTTGTAAGCAATTTTTTAGGCAGCTGTGGAATAATTATTCAAAATGTTTCTGGAATACTTGCTTTGTATATATAATGGTTGAAATCGGACTCCGAAAAATAGTTTAGAACTTGCTTTGTTTTTAAAATTGATTTGCAAGAACTCATATGTCTGTCGTAATAATAATAATATATATTCTTAGTTAACATCATATTATAGTTCTGAATCTTCTTGTTATCTTACCATTTAATAAATGAGAATTCTTTGACTCGTTAAAGAGGAAAAGCAAGATGCACCGCATGGAAGTGCTCAAGTCATAGTAGGTGGTCAACATACCTTGCTCTAAGCAGTAATATCCCCAATTCTGCTCCATTCCCTCGCTTCTTCGTGCCATTTTTTATGTGCAGAATATGCCTTTGAACTATGAACATTGCCATGCAATATTTCTATCTCCAAGTTTGTAGTCTACAAGGCATTAATGAGGACAAAGAACATAAAAAATAGCTTTCTCTCTCAGCTTTCTCAATCATTTTTATCAATTTTTATCTTTGCAAAATAAGTATTATTATTATACTTCATCTTTTTCACTCCACAAGTTCTTTAATCTGCTTCAAGAACAACTTTTTGCTTGCTGGATCTCTTTTTGTTATCCAACTCCTGCCACATCTATATACCAACATCTACTTTTGTATCAGCTGATGAATATTGTTTAATATATGATTCTTTTTAACTTTGTTTACTATTATCTCTTAACTATTTTCAGTTATCAATGTTTGCACTAGTTTACAAATACTTATCACAAACTTCATATATATTATAATAAAACCTAAAGGAGAACGGTATTTTCTCTGTGAGTGTTTTCACGATTGAAACAATATTTACTAGGAAGTTTTAACCGTGGATTGAAGCAATATTTATCATGAAGGAGTTTGTTGGTTCTCATAATAAGTTGTGATTGGTTTGTTTTTTATTATTTTTTTATAGTGTGTGTGGCATATTGTGGGTTGTTTGTTGTTAATAGGTATTTGATGGCCTTTCATTCTTTTTTGTTTAGTGGGGTGGGATTGGTAGTTAAATACAGGCTTTACCTGCTATGTACTTTGTTGTGTTGTAGTTTCTGAGAAAGTGCTGATATAGTGTAATTGGATGAGATTTTAATTGATTATACATGAGATAACAATGGTTTATTTGTTGTTTCTTGTCTTTTTAGGCTATTATGATTGTAATGCTAAATCCAAGAGTTTTATATATATTATAACTATTGCCTTAAAGCTAATAATATCATAATATCTAAATATTTTAATTTATAGGAACATGAATGTTCCAAAATATATATATATATATATGTATGTATGTATGTATATCACATGTTTATATGTATTGGACAAGTGAGAATATATGATAATAAATAAATAGATTCAATTTCAAATACATGGGAGATGCAACATCATAGACAGGGGATAAGATAGATAAGTTTTGGTGATAAATTTGTGATTTATTAAAAAAATAAAACCAAATATAATCTTAAGTTTTATGAGTTAAGAGGAAAAAATAAAAATTTAACTAAACATAACCTTATTTCAATGTTTTAAACAATTATTTATCATTTATAAACTGTAATATAATAATCAAGATCAAAATATAATATTTAACTTTCTAAATAAAATTTTGTATATTATACAAACAAAATAATAATAATTAAAAAACAATTTGATCTATCCCTCACTTATGTATTACAAAAGTTTTGGAATTGACACTAGTTATGAACCTGAGTTGTCCGGTTAGCCAAACTTAATTTTTCAGCATAAAATATAATGTTTAAGTATTTCAAACATGTTTCAAAGAAGAAAGAAATATTCACAACTCATGTTATAAACTTGACTAAGTAAATTAAGATAGTTTTATTTTAATTAGATGATTAAAAAGCAATGATAGCAAATGGATCAAACTATAAAAAAAGTGTTCATGATAACTTATCAAACAAGTCACTTTTTTTTTAAAAGGAATAAACAATGTGGCTAAATTCCCATCCCATTAAATATGGATGAAGGGAATTCAGTTAAAAAAAGATCTAAAAAAACTAATCCAAGTTAACCCTATTTAGCATGATAAACCTATAACCTTGGTAATTATGATCGAGTCAACTTGGGTTATCTGGTCAAACCTGTATTTCAAGTCATGAGATCAGGATAAATTAATAGAAAATAAAATGATGAAAATCATAAAACTTATTTAAAAAAAATCAATTTCAATCTTTATTAACTTTTAAAACTTATGACCCTAGAAATATTCTATTTGAAAAAAATCACGAAACTAAAATTTCAATAAATAAAATGATAAAGGATGAAATTAAAAAAATAATTTTAATTATACAAAAGGTTTCAAAACACGAAAATTACAATTAAAAAAATAAGAATCAAAATTGAACACCAAATAAATTTAATCTTTGATTGAAGAGTGAAATTGAAAAGAAACATTAGTTAAGGAAAAGGGATAAAAACATCAAAAGAATGAGGATTATAATTTAAATAAGAAATACAAACAATTTTTCTTATTTAACAGGTGAAATTGAAAAGAAAAATGAATTTAACCAAAGACCCTAAAAAATAAAAAAATAAGGACCAAATTAAAAAAAATAATAACAAATTAGAATTGCAAAATGAAATTGAGAATAAATAAATATTCTACAAAAAGTTCAAAAAAAATTGAATTAAAAAAAATAAACTAACCGTTGACATTCCAATAACAAAGAGGGATATGCTGAGATTTTTTAGGGAAGAGAGAAAAAAAAGAAGCTCACCAACAACAAAAACATTCCCACCATTGATAACATGCATCTAATGACACAACAAAAATGCATTTTTGATGGCTAAAAGATGCCTCATATGTGCGAGTATCGGCCACACATGACTTTACTTTTTCTAATTTAAATACATTTAATCTACACAAAAAGATAACATTGCCCTTGATAAAACTTGTAATAACATAAAATACATGGTGAAAAGACCCTTTAAAGCACTTTTTTTAATGTCAGGGGAGAAGTTTTCATTTAATTGCATTTCAAAACGTGAAAAGACTTAGATACCCTTTCTTATCAATTTTAAAATTTTCGACTTGGAGGGTAATCAAGTTATTTTATAGTGCTTAATAAAAGAAAAAAAAGATATATACCCCTATTAAATTCTTTAATGACAAATGGTTCATGTAAAAAGACATAAATAACCCTAATGCCAAGGCTTTTGATTTTTTTAAGAAGGGCAAAGGCACCATTGCACTATGCCAAATAAAAATAAAAATGAATATTTATCTATAATATTTTTCAATGCTTAATTAGCTTTTGTTAATGATAATGTTCTAAAAACCCAAAGTGCTTAAAAATAGATTCTTTAGTTGTTGGATTATGGGTTAATCATAGGTTCTAGCAAGATAGTTTTTCCTCCATTATTTATGAAATTTATAGCTCACTATAAAAAGCTCATCAACTCTAAAACAATCCTATTTGGTGGGATTCGGGGACCGTCAAATGATAGAGTTAATAACTTTTAAACAAATGGTTACAATAAATGAGTGAATGAACAAAAGTGTTTGTTTTGAGTTTTGATATGATAAATGATCTAAAATTAAGAAAGTATGGTTTTTTTATAGAGAATAAAGATTGTGAACCCTTTACTTGTGTGATTCTAAAGATATTTATATCATATGAGTTTTGTTCTTTTATGAAGAGAAGGGGGTGAATTTTAATTTTACCCTCGTAACATTAATGAAATGATAAATATCATTTATAATACATTAATAACAAATAAATACTCTTACATAAATGTTATATAAGATGGGATACCCTAACATTAATATTAACAGGATGAGAGAAAAATATTCATGATATTAATATTTTTTTTGTTAAAATCATAATAATAAGCAAATAGAGCTTTATGACCCAACATGGAGTTGATAAAGTTCTCAAAGACTTTAGCTTTTTTTGCTTGGTGCATTGTCAAGCCTATAGTTAAATCGGTTTGACAATAAGCTAGACCTAAGCCCATTTAAGATTAGCACGTAGTTAAGCTCAAAGGCTTTGGGTTTGACAACACACCAGACCCATGTTAAATTAGGCTTAGCATGTAGCCAAGCCCAAGAAGGGTATGTATGACCGTAAACCTTAAGTTGATATTTTTAGAAAATAAAAATGTTTCAATATTTACAGGGTGAATTCAAATAAGAAAATAAATTATGAAGTCAAATATTTTACAAAAATATAGGTATGAAAACTAACAAATATTTGAGGATTAAAATGTGTGAAAGGAAGGATGAGGGAGGGATGTTAAACAAATTATGAAATAAAGGACTAAAGCACACAACAAGGAGAAAAGTAATGTTAGGAATATATTTGAACAAATTTCCAAACAAGACCTAAGGTATATATAAGGGAGTATAAATACATTTAAAAAAGAAAAAGAAAATTTATGACCTTTACTCTCACTTTTGGTCAAAACAACAAGTAGAAGAGAAAAAAGATTGGTCTCCCTCTCCTTGCACACATTTCTCACCCAAAACACCTTACATGAATCTAATGTAAGAGAGGAGAGTAATTAGGAAGTGTAGATACATAAAATCTTGAGGTATGGAGAGCACAAGGGCCGGCTAAAATAGTGATAAAAAGAAGAAGAAGAAAACCATAAAAAAAACAACCTCCATCTTTAGATAAAATTATGGGGTAAGGGATAAGTAATTAGTACTTAAAAGTGCATTTTTATTAAAATTTTATATTATTATTTTTCATTTAAAGTATCAATAACTCCTTAACTAAAACATGTACATAAAATACCTATAATTTATAGTAAACATTCATCTTAAATGCAGGCCTATCACATAAATAAAAGGATTGATGAGTTTAATTTCTAAAATTAAAAGGAAAAGAGAGGGTCAAACTTAAAAAAAAAATGTTGGTTCAACCCAAACTGGAACATTGTTTTGTCATTAGGTCATATAGAGAGCTATAGATCTTGGATTTAAGTCTACTCTATATGGATGGAAAGCTAAGATATAAACCTAAAACATTCATGTGGAAGGAAAGACTCAATTCTGTTGTTTGGAAATCCAAATCTTAGCAACAATGAAGAAGTTCAAATATGTCCTTCAATCCAGACACTATTCATTGTTTAGCCTATATCTCAAGTTCTAGAAGTTCAAAAGACTTCAATGTTTTTATCTTAAAAAGTTGAGACAATTTTCTAGAACTTTCATGATTTAAGTCTATTGAAATTCTAATGTTAGTAATGATGTTTTGTTCAAACAAAAAGATAAGGGTTGTTACCAAGTTAAGATATGGCCACCTACTCAACAATTAGTCAACAAATCAATAGTTTTTAATTTTGACTAATAAAAGGAGAAATTTGTCATGCATTTCGGTATCTTAGTTTTCAGATCAAAATCATGTTCTTACTATCTCTTTATTATAATGCTTATATTAATATCTTGTTTATACTTCTCATTTCATTTCCATTACTTAGTTAACTTATATCTTATTTATGTTTCTCTTTTTCATTATAATTAGCTAATTTTATCATATAAAGATAAAAAAGTTACACTAATGGTGTAAAGATAAGTATAGTATAAACTCAACATGAACTTTAACGTTTAATAATGACATATTTTGTATTTGTTATCTTATTCACTCTTAATACTTTGCTTGTTAAATAGTTAATTTAAATTTATATTGTATAACCTTAGTACAACAAATGCTTGACACTTTCATAGCACAAACTGTATAGTATAACGAATACCTATGTTATAAAAGGAACTTGATTTGTTATTGACATAAATTATAATCATGAATATCTAACAATATTTATAAGTATTAACATTATTCAAATGAAATAACTAATGTAATCATATTAACAATTTAAAATCTGATTGGAACCTCCTTTATATGTGGTTTATAGTTAAGTAATAAGATTTTATATTATACTTGTTCGAAATACCATTAGTGGAACTTCTCACCTTGACAATTGTTTTTATCATTGTTTAATCGTTATATCATATCACATCACAAGGCTCTCTTTATTATTACTATTACTATTACTATTACTATTATTGTTGTTGTTGTTGTATTATTATTGTTATTTATAATTTATATAATTAATCTTTCTATAGTTCAACCTCAGTCTCGCTGGGTTATTTATTATTTCAACACTTCTTCACTTGGAAAAAGATATCAATCTTTTGGTCTTGTCAATAAGACCTTGCTAGTCTATTATTAATTTGATTTGTTTTGAATCCAAAGGAAAAAAAACCCAAAAGAAATAATTTCAGGTTCCTAGAATTTTGTGATTTTAAAAAAAACAAATGATGAAATTAAAATTTTGAGATGAGAAGTTAAACATTTTTAGCTTCTATGACTAAAGAAAGTGACAAAAATTAGGGAAAATATCCTCTTTAAGGATGACTATAAAAGAAGAAAGAAAGATAATATAAATCTGACACTAGTCTCTACTAATTATGACTTTACATGGTTATCCTAAGGCTAAATTAAGGGTTGAAATAAAAACTTAAACATGTTAGTTTATTACTTCCATTACAAATGTGCAAGTATAGAAATTATACTAATGTTAGGCATATAAGACAATTGAAATTTTATAATTTTCCATATGAAAATTGTAGATAAATAAGATAGCTAACTTTTGGAACCTGTCTCATCTCATTTGGAGTTATAGAACTCTATATATAGGCAAAATACTGAAAAGATGTTAGGTTGGAAGCTGCTAGACAGATTTGCTGTCTAACTTCTTGGTTGATTTGTGATTTGATATTGATATAGTATCATGCATTTTTCTTTATGTGGATATCTATAAATGTGTTACCTTTTAATTGACATAAATTTCACTTCATTCATAGTTATAGAACTCCATATATAGACAAAAATACCAAGAAGATGTTAGATTAGAAGCTGCTGGATAGATTTGCTGTCTAACTTCTTGTTCAATTGAAGATTTGATATTGATAGAGTATGGTGCATTTTCCTTAATGTGATTATATGTAAATGTGTTACCTTTCAAATGGCATAAATTTCACTATATTTAGAGTTATAGAACTCCATATATAAGCAAAATACTAAGAAGTGATTAGGCTAAAACCTATTGGATAGATTTGTTGTCTAACTTCTTGCTTGGTTTATGATTTGATATTGACAGAGTATGATGCATCATCTTTTATGAGATTGTGGATAAATGTGTTACCTTTCTATTAACACAAAGTTTGCTTTATTTAAAGTTATGAGACTCCAGTCATGATTCATAAGTCACTAATTTATGTTGACATAAAAACAATCTTCATCGTATGAACACCTGGATGTTTATATAACAACCTTGGAAATATATACTTGATATGTATTGTTGTTACCCCATTTTTGAGTTCCCATAAAAAAAAGATAAAAATAATAAAAATAATATTCAAAAGGAATCCAAAAAATAATATGAATGAGAAAAGAATGCAGGAACACCCATCAAATGGCTAGGAATTGGTTGAGAAGGTTCAAAAACACAAGAATTGAAATTTGGCATTATATTTTTGACTAATGGGAACCTTATTGACAAGGAAAATTCAATTTAAAAAAAATCCAAAATCTGATATATATGGACTCAATTGAATTTTATTTAAGGTTTAATTAAATTTATGAAGGGTTTGATTGTAAGAAAATTGATTTTTAAGTCAATTTAGGCTTTTATTGGAAGAAATTAAAGTTTTTAGGTCTAATTATAATTTTAAAAAGTTGATTTGGTTAAATTAGAGGCTTAATTATATAATTATTGAAGTTTGATGGCCAATTAGAGACTTAATTGAAACAATCCAAAATCAAGGATCAAACCGGAAAAAGTGCTAAACTCAAGGGATCCAATTACAATTTATCTGAGGGGCTTGATTATAAAATTACAAAAACAACCAAGGATGAAATTGAAAATATTCTTTGAATTTGAAAATAGTACCGTTTTCTTGAAAACTATTCATCATCTTCTTCATCCACAACAATTTCAATAATAAATGAACGCTATCAATGGAGCCGTTTTAGACTAGCGGTATGTTACACACCACTATAATGCATGATGGTTGTTACCTAGAAATGCTTGCGTCATTTGGCTATAAAAGCTAGATGAGGAACCGAACTGGGGAGATACATACCACCATGATGGCTCTTCTCCTCCTTGTCTTGTCTCCCCTCTATTCTACTTTCCTTCCTGGAAAATTAGCCACTATGCATAAACATTGACAATAATGTAAACTTTGAGCTCAAATCTGGTTTTATACATTTGTTATCAACATTTAATGGTCTTGCAGGAGAAGATCCACATACTCATCTCAAGGAGTTCCATATGGTTTGCGTTGGAATGAAACCGAATGGAGTTGATGAAGAACAAGGTTAAGTTGAAAGCTTTCCCTTTCTCTTTAAAAGGGGCAGCAAAGGCATGGCTTTTCTCTATTCTCCCAGGATCTATTGGAACTTGGAATGCAATGAAGAAGATTTTCCTTGAGAAGTATTTCCCAGCATCTCGAGTTGCCAACATAAGGAAAGAAATGTGTGGGATTCGGCAATCTTATGGAGAGACACTCTCCGAGTATTCGAAAAGATTTGAGCAACTGTGCATTCAATGTCCTCATCATCAAATACCCGATCAACTGCTCATTCAATATTTCTATAAAGGATTAATGCCTACTGACCGTAGTATCATTGATGCTGCAAGTGGAGGCGCATTGGTGGATAAGACACCTGAGGCTGCACGCCAATTGATCTCAAACATGGCAGCCAACTCAAAACAGTTTGGCACTCGTGGAGACTTCTCCAACAAACGAGTAAATGAGGTAAATATTTCTAACATTGAGAATAAAGTTAATGATCTTACTTCTCTTGTGCGTTCTTTGGCTTGTGGAAATGTGCAGCAGGTGAAAGTTTGTAGCATATGCTCCTTACAAGGACATGCTTTAGATATGTGCCAAACAATGCAAGAAGATTATATTGAACAAGCTTATGCAATTGATGGAGCATTCAACGGACAACCCTAGTGTAAATATGATCCCTTTTCCAACACGTACAATCCCGGATGGAGAGATCATCCCAACTTACGCTATGGCAACCCATCCCAACAAGGCAATCAAGGCCGACAATTCCATCCCCATGGATTTCAGCCCCAACAGAATTATCAAGCAAGACAACCCCCTCCTTTAACAAACTCCAATGTTACGGGGTCGTCATCCAATGATGATCTTCGTAAGATGATGAAAACTTTGGCTTCTAATACTGTTACCTTGCAACAAAATGTCATGTCTTTTCAACAGGAAACAAGGTCAAGTATTCACAACTTGGAGAGGCAAATGGGGCAAATAGCTTCAAGTGTAGGGAAATTGAAGGCACAAATGAATGGAAAATTATCTTCCCAAGCATTGAATCCAAAAGAGAATGTTAGTGCGATCATGTTGCGAAGTGGGAAAGAACTTGAAGAGAAAAGGTCGAAAGAGATTGAGATAGAGGAAGAAGAAGAGATAGAAACTGAATTGAATACAAAGAAGAAACATCCTTCTCCTTTCCAAACTGAAACAACGACCAACACTCCAAAGGTAACTCCTCACTCAATGAATTCCAGTTTTAAAGCAATTCCACCCTTTCCTGTGAGTTCTTCTAGGTCAAAGAAAGAGGACAAAGAAAAAGAAATTTTAGAGATTTTCAAGAAAGTAGAACTCAACATTCCTTTATTCCTTTGCTTGATGCTATCAAGCAAATTCCCAAGTATGCCAAATTTTTGAAGGAGTTGTGTACTACTAAGAGAGCTTTCAAACTGAAATGTCATGAAATGGTAAGTATGGGTGAAGTTGTGTCTGTTATTGTTCAAAAGAATATGCCTTTAAAGCAAAAAGACCCAGGTGCGTTTACTATCCCATGTGTTATTGGTAATGCTAGTTTTAAAAGAGCTTTATGTGATTTAGGTGCATCCATTAGTGTTATGCCTAAACATGTTTATGATTCTCTTAGTCTGGAACCTTTGAATAAAACTAGCATTGTAATACAACTTGCAGATCGTAGTTTTGTTTACCCACTTGGTGTGATAGAAGATGTCCTAGTCAAGATTGATACTTTGGTTATTCCATGTGACTTTTATATTCTTGATATGAAACATGATTCTTATAATTCATCAACCAACACTCCTATATTGTTTGGAAGACCATTCTTGAAAACTGTTAACACAAAGATTGATTGTGATAAGGATACCTTGTCTATAGAGGTAGGAGATGAAAAAAATGAATTCAATTTTCATGATGCAATGAAATATCCTTATAGCAATGTTTATTCTATCACATGCTATGACCAAATTGATAAGTGTGTGCAGCAAGTTTGTGATTTTGATTGCGAAGATGGATTAAGCATAGCTTTGAGCTATGGCTATGATTTCACCAAGATAGAAGAGATGGAGAGGCACATATGTGTTCCCCAAAACATGCACGAATAAGTATTGGCCTTACAAGCTTTACAAACCGTTCCCCATGGTAATGTCTTTATTGATTTATTACTCTCACATAAAAAGCTTTTGCCATCTATTTTACAGGCCCCCGAGTTAGAATTAAAACCTTTGCCTGATAATTTGAAGTATGTATTCATTGGCGACAACAATACACTTCCTGTTATCATAGCAAAAGGTTTGACAAGTATACAAGAGGAAAAACTTGTGAAGTTATTGTGTGATCACAAAACGGCCATTGGATGGACTTTAGCTGACATCAAGGGCATTAGTCCCAATGTGTATGCATCACATACTATTGGAGGACAACGCAAAACCAACAAGGGAACTGCAAAGGAGGTTGAACCCACTTATGGAGGTAGTGAAAGCTGAAATTTTTAAACTGTTAGATGCAGGAGTCATTTACCCCATCACTGACAGTAAATGGGTGGCGCCAATCCATGTGGTGCCTAAAAAGACCGGAATCACATTGGTGAAAAACAAAAATGATGAGCTCATTCCTACTCGCATCTCGAGTGGATGGAGAATGTGTGTTGATTACAGAAAGCTCAATCTTTTTACACGCAAAGATCATTTCCCATTACCATTCATAGATCAAATGCTTGAACGCCTAGCAGGTAAGTCTTCTTATTGCTTTCTTGATGGATATAGTGGATACAATCAGATTGCTATTAATCCTGAGGATCAAGAAAAAACTACATTTACTTGTCCATTTGGTACATATGCATATAGGAGAATGCCTTTTGGTCTTTGTAATGCTCCTGCAACTTTTCAAAGATGCATGATGAGTATTTTTTCTGACTATGTTGAAAGAATAATCGAGGTTTTTATGGATGATTTCACGGTGTATGGTGATTCTTTTGATAAATGTCTAGAAAATTTATCTTTGATCCTAAAAAGGTGCATCGAAACAAACCTTGTCTTGAACTATGAAAAGTGTTATTTTATGGTAGAACAAGGAATAGTTCTTGGGCATGTTGTGTCTTCATGTGGATTACAAGTTGATAAAGCTAAGATAGATGTTATTTCGTCATTGCCTTACCCCTCATGCGTGAGGGAAGTTCGTTCTTTTCTAGGTCATACAGGTTTTTATCGATGCTTTATCAAAGATTTCTCGAAGATTACAGCACCTTTGTGCAGATTATTAGCCAAAGAAATGGATTTTGTGTTTGATCAAGCCTGTAAAGATGCCCATG
>SRLM01000342.1:0-29223 GCA_015708895.1 Populus ilicifolia
CAACAAAGATCTCCAACAATATTTGTTCCAATCATTATATCGAGGAACGACTCCAATGCTTTTACGAGTATCAGTTCCAGAGGCATTAGAAGTTGCTTTATCATTAATTAAAATGGTATCTGTTTCTAAATGTGTATACCTCGGCATGAAAATTGTATCTTCTTGTGTCTTTATGAAGAAAATACTAATACCCTGAAATTGATTAAGCTGGTTGAAGAATGCCTCCTACCACCGAGTAAAAAGAAGTGTATTCTTGGGACAGTTTCGGCCCACCAAAACTAGAACACTTTTAGGGCCAATCAAAAGTACAGGCCATCCACGTGAAGACTGAAAAATTCACAAATTTTTACTTTCTAGATGCATGAAGTTTGAAGTGTCCAGTATATTGTTCACACAGATTATGAGGTTGTAGGATGATCTTGTTAACCGGTGAGCTTTCGTAAGACCAGGATCTATAGTTGCCTGCCGCCATAACTTGCAAACAGACCTGCAATATTGTTGAAGACTTGCGATTGGGAGCTTTCAAAATATCCCTTGAAGTATGTCGTAGGGGAGGATTGATACGAAACGTAGTTGGGATCTCGTGGAGCAGTCTCGCCCAAGCATATCATTTTATAGCATTTAATACGGTTCTGAGAAAGAAAAGACTTGGTACGTGGTTATAGAAAAAAAAATAGAGATAATAATATGTTGATTGAAAAAAAAAGATTAAAAAATATATTTTTATATAATTTTAGAGTAAATTTATTTATTTAAAATAAAAAGGATATGGACGAACCTCTAAAAACACTATTTATTATTTCTCATGTCTAAAATTTATTTGTAAAAAAATCTTAATTTAAAAATTATTCAAGTAAAAAACATATAAAAAAAACAGTTATTTTTATAATTTTAAAACTTAATTTAAAATTAATTCAGGCAAGGCGCAGGATTTGACTAGGTTTTATCATAAATTTTTTATCAAATCAGGCATTTATTTAGCTATGCATGATGCAAGCCCAAATGGAGATTTCGAGAAACGGTTGGGTTCTATTTCGTCAATTCATGCAATTGCTTGGTTTGTTGTCTATGTTGGAAAGAACAATGATTATCGCAACCTTTATATGCATGTGTTTAATCTGATTACATGGGATTATACGAGTCTTCCACCTCTTGCTGACTCTCTGAGATGAGGGCATTCGGATTACAATCTATTTGGACTTGGGTACGATCATGGGACTAATTGGTTTAAGGCTGTTAGAATGGTCTGTGATTCGAAAGCTGAAGATAGCGTTTTGCAAGCTGTTTGCAAACCAGGGATTGCCTCCTGGTGATTGGAACAGATTCAAATGGGAGTCTTCCAATGGCTGTGCGAATGGATCCTTTCATTGGCTTGTTAGTGGAAGAGATGATCCTGCGCGAGCCCTATATGCCTTCAATTTCGGAAGTTCAGAGCAATTTAGATCAAATATCTCACTGCCTCCATTTCTTTGTAGTGATGACAATTAGTGGATAAATATTAGGGTTTCTGGGGACTCCATCTTCTTTTGTTATGGTCAATATGCATGCTAGCTTGAGCCCTACAGAGGAATGGCTAATGAAGGAATATGTCGTAGCCGAATCATGGGCGACAATGCTTGTCATCGAACCTGAAACAGAATTGGTGTTTCAATTACACTAGGGTGATCCATTGTTTTTTGAAGTCATGAAGTTCTTAGATTATGGGACTATTACATTCTCAAGGCAGAAGTTTGTTTTTGTATGATCCGAAAATATAAATTAAGACAAAAGTGGACACGTCATGGTGTATAGAACTTTATGCGTTTGCCCACACTCCAAGCTCTGTTGCTTTCAATGATAATAAAACAAGTGAAGATTGATTCCAACACGTTCAAAAGTGAGTTTGTGGTCACCAAATTTTATTTGAGAAAGAGAATAGAAGAGATACAGGTTCTTCTTTGCTTTGGTTTCCTAGTTAAGTTTTCGTATAGGGGAATTCTTTTGCTTGCTAGTTAATTTCCACCTTGAAGCAAACAAAGATGTTTGGGATTGCGATAGTTTTTGTTTTCTGATGTTTTTTAAAATTTTATTTGTCTTCAAAGAATAATGGGTTTTTGGTATTCTTTCTTTAATTTTAATACATTGATATTAAAAATTAAAAAAATATTTTAATATATATTTTAGTAAAAAATTATTTTCCAAAAACATCATGCATCACAATACAAAATAAATTCATATACTCATTCTAGTGACACTATTGTCTCTTCATCCTTTGCGACCTTGAGACTTTTGATTAGTTTTGCGTATAACTATATATGTTTTAAAAAAATATATAAAAGAAAAGAAATTAAAAGTGTTCATCTTATACTAGTATTATAAAAGCCAACCCACATGACTTTATCTATAAATTTAATTTTTTTTATTAAAATATTATTATTTCAAACATTTTAATGAACTTAAAATAAATTAATTTAACTTGAATTAACTTATTTAACTCCGAACTTAAACAAGCCTTATGTATTTTTAACTACTAAAAGTGTTCATATATGCATATGCAATGTATTATTTACACCAAATGAAGTATTTAAGCCATAACAAATGTGAAACTCTATTTTCTTGATCAATTTCTTCTTTTACGAGAAGAAAGAAGATTAGTTTGGCTGCTGATTTCTTCTTTAACAAATAATAATGATATTATTCGCACTCAAGGAGTGATAATTGTGATGCTCTAAAGAGATTTATAAATATCTTATTTAAAAAAAATTATAAACTAAGTTATACTAAGAAATTTCTAAAAAATAGATAGCATATAAATATTTTATGAATTTATTAATTAAAAAAAGAACAGAAATTTGATCAAAGATATCTTTTCTTATAAAATAAACATGAAAACAAAATAACATTTCTATAAAACTTCGAGGATGAAACTGTATTTTGCGACGAAAAACTAAGTACTTGAGATCATCAAAGCAGCTCCAGGAGACGTGGAGCTTTTTTGATTGGTCAACAGCACAAAATCTGTCAGCAGTTACTTGATACTGGTTTATCCAGTATCTCTCTCCTATCATACATAGTGTTTTTGTGTACATGAGGATGGATAGTTGACATAAAAAAAAATAGAGAAATAATATAATTTATAAAATATTTAACAAAATAGCATATTTTAATTAATTGCATATGATAACTTGCAACTCTTTTAAATTATTAAATGACCTCAAATAAATTACAATAAGGAGAGAGAGGAGATAGAAAAAAAAAAGCACAAGGAAAAGGATTTTAGAGGGAGAATTAAAATTTTAATAACAATATTATTAATATCATCACAAAATTTCAATAAAACAATTCAAAAAACAAGTGAGTTCTTATTATTTTTACACAGCTTGTGTAGTTCATGTTGCTTTCTATTAATAATTTTTTTATATTATTAAATTTATTTTATTTAAATTTTTATGATTTTGATGTTTTTGTTATTTCAATAGATTTCTAAAATTCCTTTTAGTTTTTTATTGTAATGTTTTGCATGTCATTTAATAATTTAAACAAGTTGTATGTTATACCACCAGCAAATCTATATTATTTTTTAAAATATTTTTTTAATGTGATTTCTGAAAAATTAAATTAAATGTGCTAAGTTTAAAAAAAAAACTCTCATACTTACCTCTCTCATTCTCAAATATCCACTATCCACTGATCTAACCAGTTGCCAGTAAATAACAAACAGGGCACCTGTTTAACTTCGTCAGAAACATCGAGACCAACACAGAGCAAACTACTTTAGTTTTAGCCGAGGCAAACAAAACCTTTATTCCTGATTTATGTCTCTGTATCTAATTTGGGTTTTTAAAGAAATATTGATTATTTGAGTGGCCCTTTTTTTTCTCTACAGAAAGGTTAGAACTTTATGGTCTTAATCACTCTTTTACTTAATTTCTTTGGTGTTTCTAATTTTCTGGATTCTGGGGTTTAGTTACTGAAAGATTTATGTTTTTGTTACAAATCTTGTAGGGTTTTGTAGCTACCCTTCGTGGGTTTCTTGCTAAATTTACTCTTGGGTAGATAAATGACATGCTTACTTGTGTGGCTGTTATGTTTAAAGGTGGCTCTTTTGGTTTTGGTTTCGGTTTTGGCCTTGGCTTTTATGATTTGTTGAATTTTTTGCTGTTTTGATCGTAATTGGTGTGGTGTAGTTCAGTTTCTTTTGCAAATACAGTGAAATAGGGTTTGATGGGGTTTCTTTGCTGGTTTTAATTATGGTGACTAGTGTTGTGCATCTGGTTCTTATGTTTGAATTTGTTTTCATGTAAGAGATGTAGATATGGAAACAATTGCCCGTGGATGTTCTCTCAATATAACTGTATGCACCAAACATAATCACTTAAACATGTTGATAGCTAGGATTAGTAATTAGTCCTTGAACATTAAATGCCTTTTCAGGTTAATAAAACCTCAAAGACGAGCCTTTTAGAGAACAAAATTAGTAACTAAATTTGATGATAATTTGATATGAAGATTCTTGACTCTGAAATTAGCAATCGCTTTATTTGGTTATGTTTTGATGGGTTGACCAATTAGTCTTTAGTTATTTCAATATATTTTTTGTTTTATGAGGTGAGGGTGTGTTTAGCAACACATATCTGGCAAGAGCTTGTGTATAATATATAATATTGCCACTGATTGCATATGTTTGATGTTTCCCATTGTTGCTTTTGTTTCGTCACTTTTGGTTATCTGATATGTTTATGCCAAACAGAACCATATGGCTATCCCTGGTGATAGTGAGCATCAATGGATAGAGAGGGTAAAATCAGAGGGAGCTGTTCCACTACTTGATCCATATAATTGTTCAAATGGCTGGGCGTCTCCACCTGGAGAATGTTTCATGGTAAGAGGTCCAAAGTATTTGACAACTAAGGTTAAAATCCCTGGTGGTGAATCACTTTTAAAGCCTCTTGGATTTGACTGGATCAAAGGTTCTACAAAGATTACAGAGGTTCTAAAGAATCGTAAAAGCCGTGTAAGGAAGGTCATTGATGAAGCTTTTCCAAATGGTGATAAGCCTTTTGTTTGGGCGTTTAATCTACAAGTTCCCGGCAAGGAAAACTATAGTGCTGTGGCTTATTTTGTAGGCACAGAACCAATTCCAGAGGGATCTTTAATGGACCAGTTCTTGAAAGGTGATGACGGGTTTAGAAACTCAAGGCTTAAACTGATTGCCAACATTGTCAAAGGCCCCTGGATAGTAAGAAAGGCAGTTGGAGAGCAGGCTGTGTGCATAATTGGGCGTGCCCTTTCCTGCAAGTACTGTCTCGATGAACATTTTTTGGAAGTTGATGTGGATATTGGATCTTCAATGGTTGCAAGTGCAATAGTTCATTTGGCATTTGGTTACATCTCAATGTTGACTGTTGACCTAGCTTTTGTCATTGAGGGTCAAAGCGAGTCAGAGCTTCCAGAACGACTCTTAGGTGCCTTGAGATTTTCTGACTTAAATCCTGCTTGCGCTTCCTTATATGAGCTGTCACCTCTTGGAAACACTGATAATTTGCAGTCTTCATTGCCAACACGCTTATGGAAGTCAATTGGCCAGGGATTTTCTCAACTCCTTCATCCCATACCAGGTGCTCAAGAAAATGGTTCTACCTCGGACACAGCCCATGTTAATGGAACTTCTGAGCTAAAAGAGGGCTGTGAAGACTCAAAGAAATGGTAAGGGTTGTGAATTGCAATTACTTTTGTATTTTTACATTTGAGTGAGTAAAGGTTTAAATTTTAGTTTGTTTTGGTGCCATGTAAAAGTGAGCTCATAAAAAAAGATTTCAAGTTTTCAACTTTATCTATTGTTTGCGTCACCGGAAGACTATTATAATGTCATAATGGCTTTATTCATTGAAAAGCCATCTCTTAGGAGATCATATAGACAACAGGCATGCCTAGTGAAGCCCTTTGTATCCGACCTCTTCATTAGTATGTCTTTTGGCATGAGATAATTGGCAATATTTAACTTAACATGCAAATCCATTCAATGCCTTTGTCTCTAAATCTGTTATTATCCCCTCCTTTTTCTTTCAGATACAAATAGTTGAGTTTTCTTCCTTGTGTCAATTATGCTCCCCTGTCAAGTTATCTGTGTTGCCTAAGTATGCAAACATCATCAATCACCACTTTCTCCTTATATGCTTCCCAATAGTTCTTGCTTTGGAGATATTTCCTCCTGTTGAAAGTCTGTCGACATTATCTGTTTCCAAGACCTTTTCCTGGATTTACTATATCCTCTTAACTCTAGAAACTAACAATGTTCCCATATGTTGGAATGTCTCAGTAATTGCATTCAACTTGCCTGTGCTTCTTGTGCAATTAGTCAAAACTTGAAGGATTAATTATAGCTCTAGGATATTCTTTATGTGAGAGAGTTCAAAAGGCTCTTGTTCATCATCCAAGTTCTTTATAAGATTTCTTCCACATGATTTCACTTCCAGAAAGTTACATACTTGTCATGGTGCATAATCTATTCCTATCATTGTTATTTGACTTGCTGGTTCTGGAATTATATATTGTCATCAACTTCTTAATTCTTAACCAATCCATACAGTTACGAATTATATTAACAGTTTTCCTCTGGTGATCATTATAATATTTGCAGATGAATCAGATACTCCTCATGGACAGTGTATAAGCAGCTGTTGGAGTAGCTTGATAATCTAGATGTCACAGAATTATTGAAGTGGTAACAAGTATCAAATGTTCACTGCATTCAACTGCTTGATTACTAGCGGTGCCATTTAATTCTTTTGATTTGATGTAGTTATGAGTAGACTGTGTTCGGGCAGTCAGTGAATCATATTATTTATTTACAGGATATTAAATTTGTTGATAGCTGATTCTGTTACATTTGTAGTTCAAAAGTATTATTTCCACAAAAATCTAGGTTGAATATGCCAATTTCATTTCTGTTATGTACTTAGGGTTCTGAGGAGATAAATTGAACTGGTGAAGTTTCCTGAGAAAAGAACTGGAGTGAATGATGCTGCACAATGTAATCTGCCTTGAGGAGTTGGAATTGTGCCTTGATTAAAGAAGCTCTCTCACTGCCGCTTGCTGTAGCCGTTAGTACCTTGCTGTTTCTTGAACTACATCCTGAATTTGACCCTTCTTAGACTAATGAGTCCGATGGTTATGATATAAGTGGCCCAGACCCTAGACTTCCGGTCACCTGTAAAATAAAGGGATAAAAGAAGGGCTAATTTGGATGGTCCATAGACGCAGCTTGAATATTACAGAGCAAAAGCTGCAACCTTGTGTATCAATCCTTTTTTGGCTATCAGTGGCGGTCTACATAAACTATCATCAACATCACATTTTTTGGTGATAAAAACATGTCTCTGTTTTGGTATCTTCTGTCTATTATTGCCTTTGGGATCCACGCTTTACCATCCATACTTTACCTTCTATCTGGCTTAATATAATGTCCCGATCTGGATTGTGTTGATCGTTATCACTTCGGTGATGGTGGGGCTCAGGCAACTCGATCAAAGCAGTTTTAGGCACCAAACAGCACTAGAAGATAAAAGAAATATGTAAGTGTGGTCATTATTGAGTTTGAGGTTGGGCGACGCTTGGTCTAAAAGACTCTAAAACAGCTTCTTGTGGTAATACTTTCACCTTTTTCGGCTGCTTTTAACCTAAGCAGTGCATAATCTAGCAGACACCAAAAATCAGCTGAACTAACTGTTCCCTTAGCAGATTTGAAAGCCCAATATTAAAGACGGGAAGATGGCTGGACCCGAGGAAAATCAAGAGAGAAGATAAATGACTGCTCAAGTGAAGAATGGTTATCAATTATGTTCATTAAATAAAATCTTAATATCGAATGCAACAATATTATCACCGTTCAACAAAGAGAATTCAAGGCTAGGGGAGGGGACTTGTCATCCGATCCCTTTGACTGTATAATCTGATACCTATTACTGTCGAACGAAAGCTTGGCAAAACCCTAGTGCTTCCTGAAAAGTCGAGCTTATCTACCTCCAATTCCCATATCGAAACATAATCTCATTCCCAGCAATTTTTTGCCGAACCTAAAGTATGAAACAATGACTCCAAAGTCCAAATGGAATGTGACTTTGCATAAGATAATTGATTGCATGCAAATAAAGAATGAAACAGGAAACATTATCCAAACAACCAGTGTGCAGTTGTGCTCTAGCAATTGGTTAATGCAATAGATAACTATAAGCATAGCATTCATCGAAAAAGAAAAAAAGGATAAAAAAATATGCATCGTAGTCAAACAATGGTCATCACATTGCAGCATGCAAGCAGAGAGTTGAGCTACAGATGAAGCGCAAAAGATTGAACATGTTTTTAAGCTTGATAGCTATACAGAACAGAAATATCTTCATTGCATTACTTTGGATAAGTGAAAATTCCTTTTCATCATTTCTTGAATGACAGAGCCTACTCCAAAAATAAAATCATGAGATCAGAAGACCAAAGATTTCTGAAAAGAAGAAAAGCTGCGGTACAACAAACAAAGAACAGGGGTCCACGACAATGGTTGATAATGTCTCGAACCACATTGGTCTCCAATAACATGCATCCGCCATTCTAACAAAGGACTGAAAGAGAAATCTGCACCCGTTAGTCTGTCACTCTACAGCAGAAGGGACTGGTTTGTTTCCGTCGTTTGGACTGTTATAAACGTACAATACTTACCTAACATGCAAATCCATTCAGTGCCTTTATAGAAGAGAAGCGCGGGAAGTTTATGGTGCATAATCTATTCCTATCATTGTTATTTGACTTGCTGGTTCTGGAATTATTCATTGGCATCAACTTTTCCATTTTTAACCAATCAATGCGGTTACGAGTTAAATTAACTGTTCTCCTCTGGTGATCATAATAACATTTGCAGATGAATCAGATACTCCTCATGGACAGTGGACAGCGTTTATGCGGCTTGGAGTAGCTTAATAATCTAAATGTCACAGAATGATTGAAGTGGTAACAAGCATCAAACGTTCACAGCAGTCAACTGCTCGACTACTAGCCATGCCATTTAATTCCTTTGATTTGTTGTAGTTATGAGTAGTAAACTGTATGTTAGGGCAGCCAAGGAATCATATTACTTATTTGCAAGATATTAAATTTGTAGCTGATGCTGTTACATTTGTAGTTCAAAAGTATTATTTCCACAAAAAGCTAGGTTGAGTTCGCCAATTTCATTTCTGTTATTTACTTGGGTTCTGAGAAGATAAATTGAACTGGTGAAGAAAGAACTGGAGTGAATGATACAGTACAGTTAACTGGTGAATTTACCTTCTCTCTGGGTTCTTTTAACCTAAGGCAGTGCATGATATTAAGGACGGGAAGATGGCTGGACCCCAGGAAAATCACGAGAGAAAATAAGATGATTGATGAAGTAAAGAATGGTTGTCAATTATGTCCATTGAACAAAATCTTCACGACAAATGCAGCAATACTATCACCATTCAGCAATACTTAGGCGAGGGTTAAACAATTTCAACACCTTCAACTGGCAGTGAACTCGTCAGCAAGGTTCTACCACTTCCAAGAAACCGCACAGAAGGCAGTGATGGATCCGTAACAGATTCAATCTCAAGAAAATCAAAATCATAGGCACCCGACAGCTTCAAACTGACCCCAAAAACAAGCACAATCCATCCAAGCATTGATATTGCCCAGTAATTGTTCATCCCATGTATCAAACCCCATGCAATAGCATATCCAACAACAATTCCTGATAAATGGCCAAGAAAACGCGCTTGTGGAACAACAATTGATGTAAAAATCAATGACTCGAAAGGAGCAAAACTGATAGGAAGCGAAAGAAATCCAAAAAGATCCAACTTTAAGGATGGTTGCTTCACAGAAAGAATTGTCATCCACCCAAATACAACACATGAATACCCAACAGCCGTCACACTCCGAAAATACTCTATCTTAAATCTTTGTATCAATAAATGGTACATCCCCAGTACTAGTGCCCCAGATAAAACAACCAACACAAGTGTATGGTGAAGATAATAAGCCACACCAAGGCCAATGTGCCCCAACTGTTCCACAACCCCTAGACTCCAAAGCGCACTCATATTGAAAACAAGATGAATAACACTAATATGTGAAAATGCTGAAGTTATTATCCTCCAATGGTGCCCTTCGATGGCATTTTCATAACTTAATCCCACATGAGAGTACCCAAAATTTCTCTTCTGTATATAAAACCATATAGCACTACATATTCCTATTATACAGCTTGTAGCAGGCTTTTCCACAATCTCATAAAACAATGGTTTCCCCATCTATAACAAAGCCCTCCACTTCCTCTCTTTAAAACCGCAAGGTACTCAACAATGCAATGCCAAATGAAGCTTTTCCACTACCGAAAAAATCCACCAAAGGTCAGACAAGTGTGGATTCTCCTCAAATATCAAACTTCATCAGCTACGGCGAAAACCCTTTACAAATCTAACAAATTTGAATAACCCCGGATCAAAATTAACGTCCAGAAACCCTAAACTTCACACATCCACCATTCCAACATGAATAAAAATCTAGATTTCCTTTACAACCAAACACTGCCCTTTTCTCACACTGAATGCCTGATAAAGTACAAGTAGAAACTATATGCTAATCCCAATAATGGTACTAAAGTTTTGAAATTTCAGTTCCAAGAACAATAAAATAAAGAAAAGTTTAGATTTTGTTGACCAAAAGATTAGAGAAAAAAGGGGCATTTTAGAGAGATAAATTTGTTACCTTTTTGCTTCAAATTGATTGAGTTGTTTGAGCTTTATAGTTTCGTTCTTTCTTTTGGGTGCTTCCGTATTTGCAAAGATAACTTGGATTTGAAAGTTTATATATGGTGGACCCTTTTGAAAAGCATGGAGACATGGCTCAACTGCCATTGATGTTTAAAATTCCCGAAGGCCCAAAGCTAGCATCTGTAATGATAAATGACATGTAGTTTTTGTACTGTGTGTTTGAATGACATAACCAAAAAAACACAACTAATGCTTCTAAAGATTTCTCCGTTAATAAAAAGATTGCTTGTCGGGGGATGGTTGCCCAACAGAATAACGGTAGAAATTCTTTTTTAAATTATTTTTTATTTTAGGGATGTATTAAAATAATATTTTTTTATTTTTTAAATTTTTATTTTTTTAATTTTAACACATCAAAATAATTTAAAAATACTAAAATATTAATTTTAAAAAAATAAATTTTAATTTTAATGAAAAGCAGGTTTTATTGTAATCCTAAATAATGTTGTAATGTAAAAGTATTCACTCTAGTATAAAATATTTGAGTTATAGTACAAGTTTTTTTTAAAAATATTTTTATTTAAAAATATATTAAAATAATATTTTTTTATTTTTAATATTAATACATCAAATGATCCAAAAGTATTTAAAAAATTTAATTTTAGAAGTACGGTTTGACCACATTCTTAAATACACTATTATCTCTCAAGTTATCCTATTAAACTTGATTTAAAAAAAATCTCAGTAAAAAAAAATTATAAATTAATTTTTATAATTTTATAAAATAAATTAAATAATTCTTTAATTTTAAAAACTAAGTTAGTGTTGGTTATGGTATTTTTTAATTTGTTTAAAAAATAAAAAAAATAATGATAATAAAAAAATAATTTTTTAAAAAATAATATTAAATTAAACATGATAAAGAGTCGACAATAATCAAGAAGCTAATTGATTAGCTTTTTACACCAGAGAGAATTCTTTATTTATTTTACAAAAAAATAATTCAAATCAAGTGAATTTCAAATTATTGTAGCAGGAAGTTTCCTTTTGTGCGGGTGTTGGTACCATATGACAGGGAAATATCAAAATCTTGTAGTTTGTTGGTTGGTATATGCATGGCAGTAGCAATTATTGCCAAGAACATGAGAATTTAGAATTTTGGTTTGTAATTAAAAGATATGAATTTAAATCTTGTTCACATGGAAAATAAAGGAACCAGTTAAGTAATTAGTAAGAAATTTATTTTGATGCATATATCATTATATTTTTAATGAGAATAATAATAATAATAATAATAATAATTGATAGAAAAGAGAAAGCATGACATAGAGAAAAATCGATGAAGAGAGACCTCTCATAATTATAAAATTGAAGTGCAATCTAATTAGAATTATATTATAAAACATATATAATATTTCATATCAGAAATGAGTATTTAGAGCCATAATTTTATTAATAATACTAATTGTCAATATATTATATGTATTTTGAGATATGTAGGCTACTATAAGGCGTAGAAGTCAAATTGAACTCAGTTAAAGTAAACAATATATAATATGTTGGGTGAGACTGTTACATTTAATATCAGAGTAAAGAATAACTGGTTTTAAAATAAAAGGATTATGGTATCCTATATTGAAAACGAACATCTAAAATTAAAATCTTATTGGTAATAGTGATTGTCAACATATTATATATATTTTAAGGTTTATGGGCTGCCATAAATAAAATAATAAGGCATGAAAATTGGATTAGGCTGAGTTAAAATAAATAATATACAACATTGTTGAGTTGGCTATATAATAAGTCATTGTCATTGGCAAGGGTGATATCTTGTTTCTTTTTTTTCTTTTTTTTTCATTTTATTTATTTGTTAAGTGCTCGTGGTATATTATTATAGATCTTTTGTTATCTCTTTTAATTTAATTTATTTTTTTAATTTTATGTTGAAATACTTCTAAAAAAGCTTAGAAAAGAGAAGTTTAACAATTAAATTATAAACATGTTTGTTTTTGTGTTTTAAAATTATTTTTTTAAAATAATTTTTTTATATTTTTTAATTTTAATGTATTAATATTAAAAATAAAATTTCAAAATAAAAATATTATTTGAATATATTTTTAAATAAAAAATATTTTTAAAAATAATTATTAATACACTCCAAAGACACCATGATGAATCTAGTAGGGTAAACTTTATTATTAAAAGATTTGGTATGAATTCCACCAGGCAACCTCCACCTGGGCTACACTTGGCTCTAGAAGGAAACCAATATTGGGGCCTCGACGGCCTCTCGCAGGTAAGGGTGCTCCCCAGAGTGAGTTTACACACGCACACATAATTTTTTTAAAAAATAAAATAAATAAATATTATTAATATATTTTCAATTAAAAAATATCTTGTAATTGACCTGGAAAATAAAAACTCCCTGTAAAAATAGATGATTGGGCCATTGTATTGATTTAATAATTATCATGTTAATTGTTTTTTAAAAAAAAATATTTTTTTCCATAATATTGACTAGTCAAATTTGAATTAAATTTAGTTGAGTCAATTAAGTTTTACGGGTTAATATCTTATTCAATTTAGCAAGAAATTGATTATTGTTTGTGCATTGTTCCTCGTAACAGGCATGAAGAAGGCACGATCTCGTCTCCTTTTTTGTCTTTTTGAAACAAGATCCTGCCCCCATCCTCCATTGGGTCTCCTATAAAAACAAATTCCCAATCCGATCTGCCAATAAGTTTCAATGGGCATGGTTTGATCGTGTAATGCCTATGTAATTGAGAGTTATTCTTGTTTGAGGACTAACAAATTTGTCCTCTGGAATTTTCCATGCTTTGATTACTGCTTGGAGGACCCTACAACATTAATGTCAAGATTAACAGTTAATCATCGAATTAGTTAGTACGGCTGATGATTTTGGGTGCAACAAAACCCAACAACCTTGTTTAAACATTTCCACAATGGTTCAACCTCCAACCCATCTTGGATTAAGAAGTAGCATAATCCAAGGTTATTTGTTTATTTATAAACACGTCATGGTAATCTACATCCCATGATACTACTGATACCATGTCCCATTTCTTGAACCACCTTTGGCCATGACGAACACTGATCAGGTCTGTCCAGTCATGGCATCCAGCTTGTCCGGCCATGGAAGACAGCATTCTCTCCGCCAGTTTTCTGATACCTGGGAAGACAGTTATGAGAGCAATTATCGCAATGCAAGGCGTGCGTTTCTAAGCAGCTACCATTTCTCAGAGGAAAGTGGCATCAGGGACAAGCTGAGGAGGTCTGTGAAGGAGATCAACGAGGTTGTCAGAGGAGTTGTTTCGGACATCCGTGAAGAGATTTGTAAGAGAAGGATTCGCATCAAAGTCATCAGGTTCTCTTTGGGGTTGCCATGTTTGATTCTCTCTAGTGTAAGATGCTTTGCACCCTGGATTGGTAAGAGGAGAGAGTTGATGCAGTGATCAATTCTGAGTTCATGCGGATCAATCACCAAGATTTGGCTACACCTTGTGACTATATTGATGACTGAATCATATAATCATGTATATGATCTAATAATAATGCTGCTTTTAAATCAACTAATTTTCCTCTCTTTTTTTTTGTTTATGAGCTCTTATTATTTTACTTGGGGGTCAAAAATTTTCTTTTGTAGCTGTTAAATCTAGTCTCACACGAAAGAGTTCATCTGGAAAACTACGAACATATATAGCTTGAATTAAAAGTATTTTTTAAAATATTTGAATTTTTTTCTTCTTTAATATAGTCAAGTGAAAAAATAATATTTTTTATTTGTTTACAAATTATTTTGATATAATACTATAAAAAATTACTTAAATAACAAACATGCATTTTTTTAGATATATTTTCAGATAAAAAAAACTTTAAAAAACAATTATCATCAAAATAAAAAATAAACTCCAATTAAATCAAACAAAATATTAACCTGAAGAATCTAATTATCTCACCAAGTTTTAATGGCTCAATTATTCAATTAACATAAAAATAATATTATTTCAATAAAAATAATTATTTGAATTAATTCTAATAAATAATTATGAATTACTAAGAAACCCTGGAATGACTGATCTAAATGCGACCTCCTCAACTGGGATTACAGCTACTTTTGAAGACGCCTCTATCCATGTGATAAATGAGAAGTCATTCTGTGAATCAGAGCTATTACTCCAGCAAAACTTATAGAGTGTGAAATGTAATCCATCAAAATTAATAAAATCTCAGGAGGAGACTTTATTGTCTTCTTTCATGTATAAAAATCTCAATTTCATCCTAAAACAATTAGTTTTATCAATTTTATTTTTCTATATCAGACATTTTTTTAATCAAGTCACGGTTTCTTAAGGAAAACATCAAATTCTCTTCAAAATAGTGTTGTTTCCATTATAAATGAACAAAAAAGAAGGATTTCTTATGTTTTGTACACGAATATAAACACTTTTTAATTGTTGAATAGGTTGGAGAATCTCCTCAATAATATTTTACTGGCAATTTCATACTTAAATAGTCATCATCATCCCATGATGAATAACATTAAACTCCCTTCAGTTGCATTATAATGAATAAAAAATAAAAAATCTCCTATCTTTTTGTGCAAGTTTACATGGATATACAAATACTATCGAATAAGTTTGAAAATCTTCGTGTTTGACTGGAGTCGTCATAATTTCATGAAGGAAATGTATTAAAACATTCTTTAAAATATTTTTTTTTTCCTGTAATAAAAAAAAGGGACATGAACACAAGAAGGAAAATTGAGGAATGTCTATTACTTTAAAGACCCAATTGAAAAAAATTTAGTTTAAAGATTCAATCAAGAATTCATGAACAGTTTAGAGACTAATTTGATGTTTCGAAAATCTTACATCAAGTTAGTTGGTATGCATGAATCTTCCATGTCAAGTGGCCACACAAGAAGACAAATGTGTGCTTGTTGCCCTCCTCGCCTTCCCAATTCAACTCTTAAGGAAGTCTGAAAATAATCACGGACCATAAGTACTTGCTGTTTGCTTACAAAACCACAGCCACACATGGAGTTTGGCCCCACCATGCATTGCTGTCTCTTCCACATTTCTTGGTTTTGATTCACAAAATATCAAGGTCTTATCTGCACACACTCAGCTTCTTGGATTCTGCACCAAGCAATCAGTTTTCTGTATCTACCACATATTCTTGCTTACATTACTTCTCTTTAGGTCTTATCTTTCTCTTCTTTCTTCTTTCCTTCTGTTGTTTGCGTTCTTGGCCAAATCTTCTTTCTTTCTCTTGTTGCTTGGTTGCACTTTATTGGGAAAAAAAGATCAGCATTTCAGGTAGCTTTTTGAAACATATGTTTCACTGTCTCATATACTGTACCTTGGCATAGTTTGAGACCGCTCAAGAGGTTGCAAGAAACTAGAGAAGGTGAACTAACAAGGGATCTGCTAAAAGAGAGGTGGAGGTTTGATCTGATTTAACTTTCAATCAAGAAGATGAAAATTCAGTGTGATGTATGTGAGAAAGCACCAGCCACAGTGATTTGTTGTGCTGATGAGGCTGCCCTTTGTGAAAAATGTGACATAGAAGTTCATGCAGCAAACAAGCTTGCTAGCAAACACCAAAGACTTCTTCTCCAGAGCCTCTCCAACAAGCTGCCTCCATGTGATATATGCCAAGTAATTTCATTTTTCACCTTTGGTACTAATTTTTAATTGATTTATTGTAATTTGTTTCTGTAATTTTCTATCAGATCTTGCTTTTGGAATTGTGATCTATCTATCTGTTTTATCATTTGGTGTTTGCAGAGTATGGAATTTGAGTATGTTTTCATTTATCTATGCTCACTTTGAGTTCCAAGTAATCATAAGATGGGGAAAAACCCTAAGGAATCATTGCTGATAGGGTGTGAGATCTTGAAGGATAACTGTGTAATCAAGTTCTTGTAGTGTGTCTTGGCAGCTATTTGAGCATTAACTTATTAAGGGCACTTTTGCTATAAATTAATACCTTGTTTAAACCGAGATATTCTTTGTAGATTTGTATATTTAATGAATTTTAATGAGTTAATGGCGATTCATGATAGAGACATAAGTTATATTGAAAGAGATAAGAGTCTCACAGGTTTAGTCTATGGGGAAGGGAGTAGGTAGGGATTTGTGGTTAAGGCACTCATCTTGGATTCAAACCTCACCTGGGCGGCCTGGATTAGTCAATGTGTGGATGATGCCATACGGATTCCGTCCGGTTTATCTTAGGGGGATTCCTTCTAAACCCTGTTTTAATAGAAGATGAAGTTACTTGATATCTAAAATGCTTGTTTTTAATTATTTATCAAGTGACAACCGCAATGCTCTCGTTGAGTTTTTGAATTTCTATGAACTTCTGTTTTATGGTTGTGAATTTTCTCTCATCTGTGTCTCTCTAATTAATTTGATTTTCAGGAGAAGGCTGCTTTCATTTTCTGTGTTGAAGACAGAGCTCTCTTTTGCCGGGATTGTGATGAACCAATCCATTCAGCTGGTAGCCTTTCTGCGAATCACCAGCGGTTTCTGGCCACTGGAATCCGAGTGGCTTTAAGCTCTAGTTGCTCCAAGGACACTCAAAAGAGTTCTTTAGAGCCACCGAATCAGAGTGAACAACAAACTTCCAAGTTGCCTTGGCAGCATGCATCGAGTTTTGGCTCTTCTTGGGCTGTTGATGATTTTCTACAGTTCTCTGACTTTGAAGAATCCACTGACAAGGTAATAAGAAATTTTTGTATGGACTCAATAATGTCCCCTGGATTTTGTTTGCAAACAATACTGTCTTCAAAAGGGATGGAAAAGTTGGGAGAAAGTGGGTATTTCTTCCCCTGAGATCATATGAGTGGGAGTCTCGCACCATTGATTGTGTAATGGTATATGGTTCGTCCTCGTCCTAACATAGTTGACTCTCAACTTAACCCTAAATGATCAGTTTTCCATCAATCGGAGAACAAGGGGCTTACAGTAGCTCCCTTGAATATAGAAACTAGCGGTAACTTTCCGTTTATCCATTTTGATGATCCTTTTGAGCATCCAACCCTGCCTTTGCAAAACGTGGGCATGTGTTTTTTTGTTTCCCTGTTACATGAACAAAATTGATGTCGGAACTGTTGGATTGACCTTTGTCTTTCAAATCTCAATGACTTCTTGTTTCTTTTCTGTGCAGAAAGAGCAACTTGGGCTAGGAGAGTTTGACTGGCTGGCTGACATGGGTCTTTTCAGTGAGCAACTTCCTCAGGAGGCTTTAGCAGCAGCTGAAGTTCCTCAACTTCCAATCTCACCACCAACCAATGTGAACTCACACAGACCCCCCAAATTCAGCATGCCCCATAAGAAGCCTAGGATTGAAATCGATGATGATGAGTACTTCACCGTACCTGATCTTGGCTGAATTCATGGTGCTAAACTCCGCAGTTTGAGTTGAACTTTTGAAGAACGATGCATACTTTCATAAGTACCTATATGCATCTGTGTATGTATGTAGTCTGTATTTGCATAAACATGCATAAAACTTCGTGTATTTAGAGAGCAGAGAGTAGCACCACAGTTAGTTCGACGGATTCATTTTCTACCTTTTCATGTATTTTTGTTTGCATTTGAAAGTGGAATTACATCAATCAGTGCTCTTGATTGTAATAACAAAAATATATAATTCTCAACTATTGCTCGTTTGCACATCGTGCTAGGACATTACTAGCTAGTATATGGATCGTTACTTGCTATGGTTACTCTTTCCCTGGAAATGCAGATTGGTCGGGATGCTGCACTCAATGTTAAGCTTCATCGCCTATGGTTTGTGCCTGCAAATCTAAAATTGAACGTTAGGGAAATGTTTTGTACAATTCAATGGATGGCACATGATATGATGGAAAAGGAAATTGCTCCCTTTTTCGCCAAATGACCTCTGTTAGATCACGGTATATGAGTTTTTTAGTCGAAAGAAAACTTTCCACGCGAGCTTCAGGGGGTTTCAGGGAGCCTCCAGACAAATCAGCCAACCGTATAATGGTAATCGATCTTGATGCTGCTAAATATGATGGCTTTCTATTACTATTGATCGGAAATTTAATGGAGCTCACCTACCTTCGAATAAGCAAAAACAATTTTCGAGGGCCAATACCAGAAACCATAGCTAACCTTCAAAAGCTCAACAGACTATTATCGTCTCAAAATCTCCTCACTGGCAGAATGCCTCAAGAAATCATCAATCTAAGCATCTTAAAACCTTAGACCTGTCACAAAACCACCTCTCTAGCAGAATTCCAGCCAATATTACCACTTTGAGAAGCTTGGTGCGGTTAATTAAGCTTGTCAAACAACGCATTGTTGGGCAAACGACATTCCGGACCTCTCTGGTTGTGGTAGCTGAATACATTAGATCTTAGTGGCAACAATCTAAAAGGAGTTGTGCCTCATCTTCCAATAAACTTGAGAAGATTGTTTATGAGCCATAATGTTCTATCAGGACACATTTCACCAGCAAGTGTCTTCATACACTTCACGGTACTGGATTTGAGGGATCACAGGCTTTCAAGTCCCATTCCTAAGGAAGTTCTCACTTTGCCTGCGGTAGTACGCCTAAATATCCCAACTAATAAATTCACAGAAATGGAGGTAATACCATACCCTTCGGCAGGTTTACAGCTTCGAGTGTTGGATGCACACCCTAACTGGTTGCACGGGCATCCACCCATCAGTTTAGTTAACGTAGCAAGATTATCAATGATTGATCTTTCCCATAATCAGTTCTCTGGACGAATCCCAGTAGAATATGGACCTAAACCGGGGAGTTCATGGAAAATCTTGTTCTTAGAAGACAATTTTCTAACGGAAAATCCTTCACCGCAGTTCATTGACAGACAGTGGCAGTTTGCAACAGCCTTGCCCGCAATTGCTTTAAGCTGTCCACTGAACATATGCTTTTGCAGAGTACAAAGGCCAGGCTTGGTGTGTTGGGCAACAAGATCACAGGACTTGAGAAGTTACCATATTCAGTTGATCATCATGAAAATTCTATGTACTCAAGTTTATAGTAGCGGTAATTTCCAACGGGATAAGTTTCTACTTCCTAATCACGTGTGGGATACAAGTTGAATTTGCATCCAAAATAAAGTCCAGTGGTTCAGTGAAGGAGAATGTGTCTTAATCTGTATCATCCATTAACGCATTTCCAGTGTTGAATAAATTTGCATTCATCCATGAGATAATTAATCTATAATGTTGCAGCTTACAATTTCTCAACACATAAAACAACATAAACTTTACCAGTTTTTAATGTGGGTGAAAAGCGATGTGGATTCACATGCTTATCAGCAAAACAATTGCCTGTAAATCAGCTAATGTAGCAAAAAAATTCTGATATTCCGTAACTCTACAAATACATGTTTCTAACTACTACATAACAGAATGCAGTTTAGAGAAACCAATTAACACTAACATTTCCAAGCCATGCAAAAAGTGGGAACTGAACCAAACCAATGAGGAGCAAGAGATAATGGTGCCGGCTTGAATCAAAGCTCCTCACCTCTGCAAAGAGTACTCTCTTCATTGTCTTCACCAAGAAAATTCCCATACATATGCAGGTACATGGCATCAAAATGTAGTAAGAGTATCCAGGTAAGATCTTTCCAAGTACAGCAAAACACATGCCTGTGAAAGTATACCCAGCATATGCAACCATGTCTAACAAGGGTGCCTCCCCACTACCCAATGAAAGGAGTATTATTTTGAGCAATGCAACCTGCATAAACCAGCCAAGCAATCCCTTGACAAACAGCCAATTGAGAGCTTCTGGGCTAAACCTGGAAAAAAAAAAACAAAACTTGAGAGCTCAGATGAAATTAATTTCCGAAGTAAAGATAAGAAAGGGTGTTGGAATTCAATGCTGCGATCCAATTCCAGAGATTGTTTGGCTGGTTTGAACAATGCATCCTGTACAAACCAGTCACGCAATCCCTTATCAAACAGCCAATTGATAGCTTCTGGGCTAAATCCAGAATCAAATGGAACTAAACTTGAAGATAAAGAAAATTCAAGGGCCAAAGAAAGGCAAACAAAAGATCTGGTTGAATAAAGATGTAATGCAAGTAATTGTTCATCTGGCTGAGAAATTACTTGCTTTATTGAAGCTTACAGATGCACACACGCAAGTCTTGACATGCACAAAAAAATAAGGAAGAGGAAAAAAAAAGTGGGACAAAGGTGTAGTGCAAGATGCGGGAATCAGAATGACATCTTTAAGCAACACTATCAAAATTGCCACCATATGACTGCTGCCACAGACAGCAATAAAACTGCCATACAAAAAGAGCACTTAGAAAATAAAGGATTTCCCTTCATGACCCTCTCCATCTAGCAGCGAAGGTTTGGTAAAATAGCCACTTGCATGTAAGAAAAAAGAAAAGGTGAACATGTTGCATTTTTTTTCCACCCTTTAGAACTATTATCAGACAGATCAACATGATACAGTTGTGTGCTAATCAACATTTGTAAGAGCTTAAATTGCTTTTTGCTAACAGAGCTAACACCAAAAATAACTAGAAGCAGTTACCAAAATGCTATCCAATAATCTGTATGGGACTATGACAAATTAAGGTTGTGAACATGAAATAGCATGGGTTATGTTTGGATGGGAACAAATAGGGCTAACAGAGAAGCTGTTCATAGATGCATCCAACGCAAAAATTGATAAGCTTGCCACCAGCACATGTAGGTATTAAGGCTAAGCTGGGTTGATTGGAGAATATAATCTACTTACTTTCCATTAAGTCCCAATGACAAGCCAGCAAGAACAACATAGGTACCAAATGCCATGAATGGAATGTACAGGTCTGGTGCATTTATATCATAGATTGGGGGTTTATAGGAAAGCCTTCCCCCAACTGGCTCAGTTATCCTTGTCCAATGTCCCTGAGAAAAGGATAGCAAGGACAAAAGGTCACGTCAACAGGAAAAAGATGGTGTGCAAGCTAGAAGAAACATTAGATTAGATTGCTTACCCTGTGCAGGAAAGGAAAAAGAACAACCTTCAATTTGTTCCTCACATAGTGGTCATTCACTTGGAAATAGTATTGTGGATCAGAGAAGTATCTACTTATCTGTTTATTTGAAAGAAAATGTCAGCTAAAATCACATAGCTCTCAAACTAAACTACAACAATCTAATCTGTCTAAAATGAACCCATAGCATTTATGTAAATGGTGCCTTGTCAGTAGTCTAAAGAAACTAACATGAGGCCTTGTAGTGTCCAACATAAGTCAAATCTGGGACTAGCGCATGCTCAACCCAAGCATCAACATTCAGTTTGGCTTACAGCAAACTTAAACCAAAATGGTGTTTGACATAAAAGTCTCAGAGTGCTACTTACATTGCTTTGCACATACTCAGAACTCGATCCCAGAATTTTCTCTCCATATGCACCCAGTCCACCTTTAATAAGTCCCGAGCCAGCTCCATAGAAGGCATTCCCAAATGGAGTGGGCTGAGGGTTGGTTGGAGGTCTTGGCACCCCAGGCTGAGGTCCCACATTGTTATACATTTCTGCACTTGAGAGGGAGAGAAATCAGAACAAGTTTGTGCAGAAGAACTGCTTATTAGCATTGAATATCTCTTAGCTGAGTCAATCAAGCACTGATTACTAATGGATGCTTAAATTCAAAACTTTTTCAAAACCCAATTGTAACTTGTAATCCAACCATATTCTAAGCAGCAGACACAGACTCAAGCTATGCACTCATATGGAGCTCATGAAACAACAGACACAAAAAGGATGCTTCCAGAATGCCCATTGTTCATAAAAACACATCCCCATCCACAGTCAAAATCCTCACACATCCTATATTCCCAAATATAATCCTCTTTTTTTCCAAACAATTAAACGCCGTCACTAAACCTCTCAAAACTCTCCCACCAATCCAAAATCCATCAAGCACCTCTCAGCACCTTCATTTCTACTTCAACAATTGACATCATACACCACTACTCACAAAAATTACCGTACCCAAAATTGCATACCTACAAAATCCCTTACCAATCCTCTTTAGAAACCAAACTAATCACATGCATTCAAAAGCCACTAAAAACTTCCTTTTCATCCATAAATCAACTCATAGATCCTCTGAAGTTCCAAACTTTACCAATAAAACAACAAAACCACCTCTCCATGACAAACTCCCTCATCAACCCAAAATCTTAACAACCCATCTGATTAAGTCTCACATCAATCTTAACCTCCAATTCCCAATTCAACCCCAACAAAATCACACACACAAACACATATATGCCAGTCATTCAATCTATCGAATCTATTAGCATTTAAACAAGCACAAACACATACAGAAAGATGTATTAAATATGGATCTAAGAATATGACCTGGAGATGGTGTCAGCAAGTTTCCGGTGATCGGATCTTGGGTATTCCGGTGATGGTCTTCTGTTCTATAAAGGCACCGCGCAAACTGTGTATGGGCTAACGGGTTTGAGGGTGCTATCAAGAGAGTGCGAATTATTTAAGCGGGGCGGCACGTTCAAGAAGTCTTTGGTTTTTTATTCTTTACTTGCATCATAGGGCAATAAGCAATTAGAGCCTCACATGTAGATGGTAAACTAGATGTTAAGACTTGAACTGATCGTTTGGACTTGAAAATTTAGGATTTAAATTAAATTAAATATTAATTTAACAAAAAAATTTATTATTCAATTAACCTCTCCAAATTTAGATAGGTAAACACTAAATGCTTTGTTTTTGTGTTATAAAAATATTTAAAAATATTTTATTTTTTAAATTAATATTTTTTATATTTTTAGATTCTTTTGATATTAAAAATAATTTTTTTAAATAAAAATATATTATTTTAATGTATTTAAGAGTAAACACTTTTAAAAAAACATAATATTATTATTTTAATAAAATAAATATAGTAATTTATAAATTGACCAAATAACCTGGCAATCCAAGTTTTTTTTTTAAGTTATTTCTTGACTTGAGTTTTTAAATCTTAAGTTGGAGAATGATTTTCTATGATTAATAAATTCTTAAATTTAATTTGTTTTCCTTTTTATTTTTAATTTACTATGAAGAATGTATTATTAGATCAACTTTTACATTTTTAAATTTTAAATAAACAATTCAGGTTCAATAATAAGAATTTTTTTTAATAACCTCTTTTCCCAATAATTTTTCTATTTTATATAAAACTCTTCATTCAAATATTAAGAAGTTACATATTAACTTTCAATATACAAGAAAAGGATTTTTTTTATTTTAAAATATTTATACCAACATAAATTCTTATACAACTTTATCCAAGCCAGCACCTCAAGATGTTAATTCGATATATTAATTTGTGATAAACTAGTTTATTGGTTATGGAAATTGATTTTGCTTTGAATAATTTTTACATAAAAAGCATTTTCAAATAAATTGATAATTGTAAGAAAATAATAATCAATGGATCACAAAGCCTTGATGATAAATAGGTTTCTATACAACTTACCATTTAAAATTCAAATTCTAGAGAAGCCCACGGCAATAAACATTTTTTTTTTTACCTATATATTTTGCAATTAAGTTTTTATGATCAAGTATTAAATAAATTCGTCTGATAATTTTATAAATAAATATAAAATGATAATTTTTTTTTAAAAAAAAAAACAATTCAGCCAAGCCTCCTCTACAAAGTTTGTAGGATGAGTTCACAATTTTATTTGACATTATAATTATGTTAACTTTTTAAATAAAATTTTCTATTAAAATATATATTAATAATTTTTTTAAATTATTTTTTATATTAACACATTAAAATAATTTAAAAATATATTAATTTAAAATAAATAAAAAACAAAAAAAAATATATCAATGTTTTTCAAAAACATTTTTAAACACAGAAATAAATAAGAATGTGGATTTAAGTTGGATTTTATTTTGAACAAATTGTCTTTTATTATTAAAATAATATTTTTTTAAATTGTGTTGTTTCCAATATTTTTTTTAAATAACTTCTTAATCAACATGTTTTAGAAGTTTTTTTTTAATTATAACTTGGGTTTATTTGTTAATTCATGGATCAAATCCAGGTTATATTAAAAAAATTTAATTAATATTTAATAAAAAACAAAAATTACAATTTAGGTACTATAACTATGAAACAAAGTATTATTACAATACTCCAACATTTTTGTTCCAGTCGCAGAACAGGTTTTTTCTTTGAAAAAAATAAGAAAATTTAAAAACTTCTATTTTCTTTTAGGAGCTTACAAGGGAGTGGAGACCCCTCAACCAGACCCATCAACTATCGAGGCCTTATCGCCTCGCCCTATACAATTAACCCAATCCCATTCCACTCAAACGATTCCCTTCTTTCTCGACGCCAACACTCATACAATCCCTTGCTCATGTTTCTCCATCTGTCGTAACAGGTGAGTTTCAATACTCCAATGCTGTAAGTTGCCTTAGTACTTCATCTTCACACCACATACATGGCACCACACAGTAGACACCAACTGGGTTCTTCCAGTTTTTGGTAAAGTTGGATTTTTTTGGTCCATTTCTTGGTATTTCTGAGCTGTAAAGTTTCTTTTTTATTATTATTGTTCTTTATGATGCTCCGGTTTGTTCATCCAGGCAATATTTGTTTGTTTGTATATTTTTTTAACCTTAGGAATTGATGATGGAATAAGAAAGGATTGTAATTCTTGATGTTACTGAACTAAACAAAATTAAACAAAGAATTGTAGTGAGATTTCATTCCATTTTCAATCTTAGAGTGAACCAAATACGACCCTTTTGGATAAAGTTTCTATCTTTTTTACTTTAGTAATGTTTGTTTTACTTAGGAATTCATGATGGAAATTTGAATGATTTGACTACTTGATTCCAGGGAAGCAAAGAGCATTAAACTAAGGAATGACATTGTCTGAGTGAACCAAACATTATCCTTTGTATAAAGTTGAAATCTTTTTCTTTTTTTTTTATGAATATATGATTCTATCACTTTCTGCTTGATATTGCAGGGGGTTCCATGGGATAACATCAAAAGCCAGTTTTAGTTTGTTTAAAATACTTTAGTGACTAATACAATTCTATTCACTGAATAAACAAGAACCAAATGGCTATTGCTGCTTTAGGACCAGCTACTTCGCTCCGGTTAAACCCAGTGTCTACTCTTCGGTTGCTGTCTTTCTACCCCAAATCAAACCCTAGTAACCTCCCTGAAATCCTCAAAACAATAACAAAACCTCATGCCATACCTCCAAAGTTCCACCATTTGTTTCAACTTTCAGGTTTGCCTCGCCGGAGGTTCTTCTGCAGTGTGATTTCTGGAGCTCTACAGTCTAACGAGAGTGCAAAAGTTGGATTTTTGGAGAAGGAGAAGAGTGAAGTGGGAAATAGAGTTGGAGAATTTAGAAAAAAGTTGAAGATTGCTGATATAAAGGGTGCTCCAGATGAAGGGTTGGATCGTGTAGGGAAGACCATTGTCGTGATGGGTTGGGTTCGCACTCTTCGTGTTCAGAGTAGTGTTACGTTTATTGAGGTAATAATGATGGTTACTCATATGATTTCTATGATAAAGTTGTTTTAAATTGAACTATGATAAGTTGATGGGGATGTCTGTTCTTAAACATATACAGGTTAATGATGGTTCATGCCTATCAAACATGCAATGTGTAATGGGATTGGAGGCTGAAGGTTATGATCAGGTATTACCATAAACAATAAAGTCAAGCATATACATTTTCTAATTCTTTAATTTGCAGTGGAACATAATCGCTTTGGACTTGACATCTCAGGGGTTGTCCAATAACAGAAAACCATTTTCCTTGTCTATATTCAGTTTTCTTCTCTCTCTTTTTTTAATTTTTACTTTTCAATGAAAAATTGGAAAGCATGTTCATTTTTTGAGAACAGAGAATAAATTTTCTACAGGAAAAAAAAAAGAAATACGTCAAGATTTTAATTATTTTTCATAAAAATATTGAAACCATAATTTCTTATGATCATCTTAATATTTGTATTTAAGACAATCTAATCATAAAATAATAATTTTATTTCTTTGAAATGAAAAATTATCATGAAAAAGTTGTACTCATTAACAAGAAAAAAAGTAAATATTTACATTACATTTATAATAAGAAAATAAATTCATGACATGAATCAATTATAAAATAAAATAAAAAATTAATTTTTTGCATTGGTAAAAGTGTTTGTTTATAAAAGAATAACATTGTGCTGTTCATCGGGGGGGGGGGGTATTTAATTTGGAAACCAATGAAAAACTTGTAAAGAAAAATTGTGAAGAACCTCAAAAATTTGATTTACAAACTCAATACAAATTTGAAAAATTAGTTTTTGGGTTCTTCAGATGGAGAAATATTGTATTTAAACATGAAATTCTACTCTCTCTTTTCCAACTCTAGTTTTTTAGAAAGTTGGAGTGTTACTCTGTTTGTGAACACCTCCTTAACTTTCCCTGTTCTTTTTCTTCTCAAGGTTGGTCGACATTAATAGCTGAGGGATTTTATTTAGAAATATTCCATGGTGTAAACAACTAGGAACAAGTGTACTTCTGCTCATAATATGTTTATACCATGATGTATTCATCTTTCATGTGGTCTATATTTTCGTCATCTTACCTTTATTCAAGCATTGGAGTTTATTAATAGGTAGAATCTGGGTTGATAACAACTGGTGCATCAATATTGGTGCAAGGAACTGTGGTGGAGAGCCAAGGATCAAAACAAAAGGTGGAACTGAAGGTCAACAAAATTGTTTTGGTATGATATTCTAGGCATTCTTGGTAGATAGGGAGCTAATTTTCACATGAACTCATCAATACTTAATTTGATTACATGCTTCTAACAAGTTGTAAGTGATCGCACCAGAAATTTGTACAGATTACAATTCTAAATATCCCTCCAGCCCTGAATTACTGAAAAACTACAGACCTTAAAACTGTTACTTGCAAAATTTATATTGACTGGAGTGTTAGATGAGGCAAATTAACATATGGCAGGGAGAAACAGGGCACAAAAAAGAGTTCACAAAAACAAATAGAAGTTTTCAAGCTTTCTCGCATTCCACCTTGCATGTGACACATAAATTGATGTAAATCTGTACTTGCTTAAAACTATAAACGGTGATAAAGGGGTTAAATGAACTCTGAGGTCTTGGGATCATCAATGTCATGTCTGTTCTATCCTCAATGATATTCTGGATGACAAGCAATTGGGAAACCTGGGTCTTGGTATGGTGTGATATGATTCCCTTTTGCTTTATGTGATTTCCATTGGCATTTGAGTATTATTCTGCATATTACATAAAATTGTGATTCTACTCCAAGGTTTTCATCCGAAATCTCTTTCTTCTTATAGGTTGGCAAGAGTGATCCTTCCTATCCCATTCAAAAGAAAAGGGTCAGCAGAGAATTTTTGAGAACTAAAGCTCACCTTCGTCCTAGAACAAATACATTTGGGGCGGTATGGTTCTGCTGCCTGTTTCTATTCTAATTTTTGGTTGGGTTTAGTGCCTTCCAGTCATACATGACATAACCACTTAATATGGCAAGCATGTTTTTATAACTTTTTTTGGATGTAACTTTATTGTCCCTGATTCATGCTCATCTTTGTAAATAATGCTAATTGATTCTAGGTTGCAAGGGTGAGGAATGCTTTAGCATATGCCACTCACAAGTTTTTTCAAGAAAATGGGTTTGTTTGGGTCTCAAGTCCTATTATTACAGCTTCAGATTGTGAAGGGGCCGGTGAGCAGTTCTGTGTGACTACTTTGGTATGCGCTGCTTAAGTTATTTATGACTACTGATTGTTACTTTTTTATTTTAGTTTCTTAAAATTCATGTGTTTTTATTTTATTGTATAAACATTATTTTCAAAATACTACAAGCACACTGAGATGCCTGTTTTTAGCTGCAATATAGTTTACATGGTTTGCTTCAATCTCATCTAACTAATTTCTTAAAATACATAACCATGCATGATTTTCTGCTAATATAATGTAGCAGAGGATAGAATCTACTTAACAAATCTATGTATAATTCTATCAGTAACTAACATTGCTACAGGTTTATAAAACTGCTGCCATACGTGATGATCTATATTAACTTTAATGAACAGATTCCAGGCTCTCAAGAAGTTGCCAATTCTCCTGTGGATAGGATTCCAAAAACAAAGGATGGCTTAATTGATTGGTCACAAGTGAGTTGAGCATGCCTTTTCTCACTATTATGCTCTTAAGCAGACCTGAGTATAGTATATCCCTCCCTCCTTTCCTCTTTCTGCCAGAAAAATCAATGCCAATTACAAACTTAATCTTTTTAGCCATCTGAAAATTGTATGTCCTTGGCAAAGCTTTATGTTAGACCAGTATTGAAAATAAGAAACTTGTAAGTGCTGGCCCCAGAACTATGCTCCCCACCCCC
>SRLM01000342.1:29261-40179 GCA_015708895.1 Populus ilicifolia
CCAAAAAAAAAAAAAAAAAACCTAAACTGAGCTTATTTCTGCTTTAATTTGGAAACAGGCTAGATGACTGTACTGTTATTGAACTCCATTGATGTAATTTTCATTGCCTTCATTCTTTCTCAGGACTTTTTTGGCAAACCAGCTTTTCTGACAGTCTCTGGCCAGCTCAATGCTGAAACATATGCCACTGCTCTTTCGGATGTATATATTTCATTTATGCTTTCTTCACTATTTTAATGTCAGATAGTAAATAAAAAATATCTGAACCTTTTCTGATCATACAATTTTTCTCATTTTTTAGGTGTATACATTTGGTCCCACATTTCGAGCTGAAAATTCTAATACTTCAAGGCATTTGGCTGAATTTTGGGTTAGTGTACTTTGTTTGTTTATAAGTTTATTCTGGATCATGCACTATCCAAGTTTCTTATAATTTTTCTGTTTCTTTATTTAAGATGATTGAACCGGAACTTGCATTTGCTGATCTGACCGATGACATGGCCTGTGCCACTGCCTATCTCCAGTACGTAGTATGTTGCTTTTCACATCTTCTCTATTGTTAATTTAACACATATGACTAAAGGAAAGCTTGGATAGGCACTAACACACACAAACTCGCATATTTTTCTCATCGAATAATTGACTGACAAAAATTTTATGTGGAAGGTGAGACATATCCTTGAAAACTGCAAGGAAGACATGGATTTTTTCAATACTTGGATTGAGAAGGGTATCATTGATCGATTGACTGTATGAGCTCTCTACTGTAACCTATTTTTCTTCAAACTTCCTGTCATGTGCTTCATACCTTCCACTTGTGTTGTTACATGACGCTGTTCTTGACTTGTTGTTTTGGCTCTGGATGTATTTTCCATATTTTTCTGACATGTTATCTTTGTTGTAATCTACAGGATGTGGCTGAGAAAGACTTTGTTCAGTTGACTTATACTGATGCAGTTGAACTTCTTCTGAAAGCAAAAAAGAAGTTTGAATTCCCGGTACTACATACTAGCCCCAATATTTAGACTTCTCAGATGACTATTGCTTGCTGATGTTGTTCAGCTAGCTGTTGCCATTAACTGTTGCTTGGACTTGGTAGAAACTATATTTCTCTTAAATTTCTTTCTTTTCCTGATTAAGTGCCAGAAATAGTTATACTTGTAGTACCTTAAAGTGATGCATATATGTTGACTATCCCCTTTGAATTTCCTCTTGATCTTGGTTTCTAATGAGAGCCACTATTACCAGTCTCTGTTTCATCTGAGTGATGACAGGATCACTTATTGAAGCCTGGACTCATTACAGTAATGAAATGTTGTCTGATTTGGCAGAATGGCAGGCATCATAGTCTTTTTTTATTGATTAAAACAGGAAGACCTGCGATTCAAGCCAATCAAAGTTGTAGATTAACTTTCTAAAACTTTCACAATGAATTATTGATTTTATCTGTCTATGGTTGGAACTTCTTTACTAATCTGTTAAGCAAAATTACAGTTCCTAAAATGCTAAATGAAAATTATACAGAGTATTTTGTTGCCTAATAAAGATCCCCTGCAATTTCTAGGTGGAATGGGGATGTGATTTGCAAAGCGAGCATGAGCGTTATATAACTGAAGAGGCATTTGGTGGGTGCCCTGTCATAATCAGAGATTATCCAAAGGTATGCAACAGACAGCTACCTGGTCTATATTCTTTCACTTTTCTAAAATAACTAAAAAAATACATTGGAGTGTGTATTGTTCTCATAATTAACATTTGTGTCATGTGGCTCTTCGATCTAAAACTCTCAGGACATCAAAGCATTTTATATGCGGCAAAATGATGATGGGAAAACTGTTGCTGCTATGGACATGCTGGTTCCTCGGGTAAATCTCCATTTCCTTATTCCATTTTAACTTGTTTTTTGATTGTCGAGTGACTATTGCTTGTAATATTCTAAAGCATTTATGGACCTCTTCCCAGTGAAATAGATTATGAAGAGCAAGAAGCCATCATGATTTATTTCATATTGGGTCCTTGTTACTTGTTTGGGATGTGAAAATGAAATATTTATTCCTAATCCTGGAAAAAACAGAGAAGTAGCAAGGGGTAGGGAGTTTAAGAAATGTTGCCTTAGTAGAATTTATCATGTAATAAATTGTTTATTTGCCAGGTTGGTGAACTTATTGGTGGAAGCCAAAGAGAGGAACGGCTTGAATATCTAGAAGACCGTTTAGATGAGTTAAAGTTGAACAAGGAGAGCTTCTGGTGGTATCTTGATTTGCGACGTTATGGTTCAGGTTAGAAATCTCACTTCTTGAAGCTAACATTTTCTCTTAAGTTGCTGAGGTTTTTGCGTTGAGGTTTGATGATAGTTTCTAGATTGAATTCAGGTGCAAAGAATGCATACCACGTACAATTTGGTGTTTTCAGGAGAGCTTGGGAACTTGCTTCCTGTTTTTATTTGACTGCCTTGATATCTCTCAATAGCTTAAAATCTGTTACTCAAAACACGCATTGTTGTGATCTCGTGTTTGTGTATGGCCAGTTCCTCACGCGGGTTTCGGACTTGGTTTTGAGAGGCTCGTGCAATTTGCTACTGGATTAGAAAATATAAGAGATGCAATTCCTTTCCCCCGGGTACCTGGTTCTGCGGAATTTTAATGGCATGGTCGTTGGATTTGATTTTTCTTCCGCCCTTCTGTTTCTCTCCTGGGTGCATGGTATTTCCAATCTGCTGCTCTTGTTTTCTCCTCCTATACCAATTTTGTATTTATAGTTCCAAAACTTCTGTCCAGCTCGATGGTTAATATTCCATGAACAATGTATGGAGTGATTAAACCAATTGTACATTCATTTATCACCGAGTTGCAATCTGTCTTCAAGAATTTCCAGCATGATATCCTCTGTATGAGAGTTTTGGATCGCCAATCCTATGGATGAGTGCTTTAACATGTAGCTTGCTAAAATATTTCCCGCCACCGTTGATAATTGCTTGATGAACAAACAGGTGGAGGAGCAACTTTAATGAACAAGTCGTGATGAATCATACTATGGTTATGGCTGAAGGGGAAGCCAGTAAGAACCTAAAACAGATGGACTGCCATCTCATGTTCAGAGCAGTACAGTAAAGTTTACCGAGTCAACCTGCGGCTGCTTGAAACCTGGTTGGTTTCTAGCTTTCTACAGAAGATTAAGACATGGTTTTTCTACTTAAAAAAGAATATTAAAATGTTATTTTGATAATGAAATTTGCCCAATTCAGTTAATTAGGTGTTCGAAGGTTGGTTTATAAATGTAACTTTTGAATCAAATTAATTAATGGATCATTGATTAAATACTTGGAGAAAGTAAAAACTGCTAAAGAATTTTATTTGAGAAGACCTGACAGCAAGTCTTTTTCATCAATACATTGAAGAGGGGAAAAAGGTGAGATGAGAACGAAGCCGCTCTTCAATTGAGTAGCAAGCAACCTAAATCGGAGAACAAGACCTAAAAAGAGCAAAGATCGAAGATCGAAGGACTGCAGAGCAAATAAAAAATAGAAAAGGTCTACTTTGATGCGTTCAGCAATTTGTGGACCTCGGGTGGGGTAGGAAGGGCAGGGATGGCGCCTTTCTTGGTGGTTGTGATGGCTCCACATGCATTTGCAAATCTAAGGATCTCTCTCAACTTCTGTTCATCCTGAAAATAAAGAAGTTTCATCTATAATATTAGAGATATTAATCCAAGAACTCGGTTTACAGTTAGCAGTTCTTTTTTTAAAAAAAATAATTATCCTGAAAAGTGAATTCAGATAATTGAATTTCTAAGCATAGATTTTTGTGTTTTTAGATATTAATCCAAGAACAGTAGTGTTTTTTTAAGAATAATTTTCATGAAAAGTGAATTTCTAAAAAATATAGATTATTTTTGAGTGTTTGACAGTCATGCAATGTAATTTCTAAGAAAATTGATTACTTTTCAATATTTAATGAAAAATAAGCTGAAATCATTTTCTAGTCTTTTAGACATATCAAATAAAATAAGTTGGAATATAAAACATATTGAATTATTAACTTTTTAAAAATAGAATAATTCTTATTTTTATCAAATATTTTTTTGGAGTTTGAAGAACAATGATTATTGTATAATATGTTTTATATTCAAATATATTTTCTAACAAATACTATCTAAATTAAAGTATTATGCACACTAATATATCAAACTAATATACTTTTATATTGCATAATTATATTTTAAATATTAATGAAATATTGTACAACTTTTGTAGTGTTTTCTGCTCTTTCAAATTGAAAAACAATTTCCTCATCTATAGCTTATGTTTTTCTTTGATACAAAGTGAATTCTGTTGACTTGTTTTCTACAATATAAATATAAACAAACATGAAAAATTCAAGAAAATACTTTCTAGAAAAACACTTCCAAGCAAACTGCGTTTTTTCCTTGTTTTTGCTATTTTTCAAATCCTTGTGTTTGTTTGTCAAGTTTTTTTTTAAAAAAAAAATGCGTTTATTTTCAAAAAATAAAATTCCCAGAAACTAGTTTTCATTACCAGCTTCAGGATCTAATTATAAAGACGGTTTATTATAGTATTTACCTCCAACACAGACTGGTCATCAACAATCTTGCAAAGGAGTGCTCCGATGAATGCGTCACCAGCACCGGTGGTATCAATAGTCTTGACATGGAAAGCCTCAACAGTTCCATGGAAAGTCTGTATTTCAACAAACCAATTGAGAATAATTCAGTATTAGGCACATCAAGACCATTCATGATCAAATAGGACCCTTTTCATTCACCTAACATTAGGGTTTCACATGTTACAACTATTTGCGGTACAAAGCTTAAATACCCTGAGGCATTAGGTAAGACAGAGGCCCTATTCTTGGTGCGCCAGTGTCTTCAGTTGTTGGGATGTAAGAAAACACAGCATGCCAGCAAAATTGTGTATACGTATGCAGCTCTGTGATACCAGGAAAGACGTAGCCCTAGCTTTTGGTTTATGGGTTGTTGGGAGATACAACAACTACTAATTTGGTGCAGTGATAACACAGTAAGCATTGACTTTTCGGAAGCCCCCTAAAAAGAAGTTTGCTTTATGATAAACTTAAAAGAGTTTCCAATCTTGGAACCCCAACAAAAACAAGAACGAGTTTCCGATCTAATTGAGCAAATAAGAAATTTTTTGTAAGCCATAAATAACCAACTCAAGTATTTGCCCTGTTCAATTTGTACAAAAGAAACCATATTTCCAGCAAATGTTTCATCTCCATAATCAATTAATCCAAATCATGATATCAACAGCTTGAAATTCATCATCCAAAACACCGCAGTCACATCATTCTATCATATATACAGCAGCTTTCATCTCCCTGGCAAGCAATCAAGTTTATGTAAATAATTTAGGCTGAACTGTGACCTAAATGGCCGCACTACTATATGCTTAAGGTTTAAATAAAAGCACGCCGAAACTCACTTTCAACATGCAGAGAGGGACAGGCACCCGCCCGCCACATATAATAAACAAGGCAACTACATCCATTGTGCTGGTTGGGGCTTTTGACTTAAATAATGACAACACGCACAAATGGGCATGCCTGGTATCTGCGCTTAGCCAATAGATTTGTCCGCGTTAAAGCATTTCTTTTATCAATTCCATGGCATGCTCATTTGACTACTGTTAAATTCCAAACATGATTCATGCTGTTGATTACATGATAGACACAAAAGCTTTGATCATAATTTCGAGATTAACACTTTACACCTAGACTAGGAAACAAAACAACTCATCGTGAAAAAGAATTATTGAGGACTGCCTCATGGGATAGATTAAAGGTCAAGGATCAAACCTTCTTCACCTTTCCTGGTTCTTTCTAATTAAATAGTAAGTCATTTCATAAAATCCCAAAAGATTCAAACTCCTTATTAAATAAATCAGGTTTGATTCCGTAATTAAAGAAAACAAGGTCCCACGTCAGAGAAAATCATGGGAGATCCAAGACCCCACTAGCAAGTAGCATTATAGACCATCATAAAATTCATCACCTACCCTTATGCCAGCTAAAAGTCAAAATTTTGTAGCAGACAACATTGATTACACCTAACATCAAAAAATTAGAAGAAACAAAATACTGAGAGACTGGATTGTAATTACCCACCTTGGTGTAATATTTGCAACCGTTTTCACCAAGGGTGACCAAGAGCAACTTAAAGTTAGGACGCCAAAGTGTCAAAGCAGTTTCATCATCAATTTTATTACTTCCAGTTAGGAACTCAAGCTCGACATCACTGACTTTGATCACATCTGCCTCGTCCCAGATCTTCAATATCTGCTCACGCGCCTCCTCCGCTGATGGCCACAATGGCAGCCTCAGATTTGGGTCGTAGGAAAGCAATGCACCTGCTTCCTTCGCCACCTTCATTGCCTCTAGATGTGCTGATCTGCATGGCTCAACAATCAAACTTATTGATCCATAGTGGAACACCTTAGCCTGTATGCACAAATTCACACACGTGCATGAGAAGATTTTTAACAAATGAAATTCCAAAAATATATTTTACCAGACTCAAAATATTATAAAATAAACTTAAAATGTTATAGAAAACATTTTAAATTCGTAAATTCCCTTAAAATATTTTTCGAATATTATAATTACACAATTCCTGACATTATCACCCCCCTTTATAAATCACATGAAAAGGAGAGATCCACTGCATGATTCTTGCCACTAATTGAGATCTCAACTGAGATGCAACCGGGCCCCACCCCTGTGGCATTGCTGGCGTGACACTCCCCTAAAAAAATCTCCTCCCCCCTCACCATCCACGACAAAATTCACCACGGTAAGAAAATAAAAAATTTAACTAAAGCCACCACCAACCATAGTCGATTGGTTAACCCGCTGACCCAGGGCTGCCAACTCAGGGCTTAATGCCACATGCATTAGAGTAAGTAGAAAAACTTGAAAGAAAAAACGACATCGTTGGTTTAGGTTTGACTCGGGCTAACTCAGCCACCCAGTAACCAGGTCTTGGACAGGTTTGACCGCCGGGTCATTTCTTAACTATGCCACCAACCCTATAACAGATTAATTTTCACCACAGTTAAAAAAAACTTAGCAATAAAAATCAAATATTTTACGTTGAATCATTACAGGAATAAACACGGTGGATAATTAAGATTAAGACTGTAAATAATCAAACTTACAGATCTTATTAACTCAAGATTTAACTCTTCGGGCCTTAGCAACATATCAGCACTTGGATTCCTATAAAACATAAACTCACGCTCTCCATCAGCGCGTAGGGTAACAAACGCGAGAGCAGTCCTTGCACCTGTGTCAAAATTAATACCGGAAGCGATCACGTTGTTTTCTTTCAAAATCCCGGCGAGCATGTGACCGAACTCATCGTCACCAAGCTTTCCGACAAACGCCGACTTTCCTCCTAGCCTCGCCACCGCGATCGCCACGTTCGCCGGAGCACCACCCGGTGCTTTCAGAAACCCCGGGGCTTCAGCGAGGGAGACTCCGGAGGTGGTCGGGACAAAATCTATTAGCATCTCGCCGAAGCTCACGATCAGTGACTTGTCGTTCAAGCCATTGGAAGCCATTGCAGGAGAACGAGAGGGAGGGAGGATAGACTTGCGTGTTTACAGAGAGGGAAAGGAGAGAGAGGTTTGGCAGGGGAAGAGAGGTATATTTATAGAGGGAGATGAAATGGATATTTTGGTAATTATGGGAAATAGCGATTATTAAGGTAATTAATATGATTTTTATTGGCAATTTGTGGATATGTTTTGAGGTGGGCCCACAGAAAAGGAAATAATATTTTTATTTATTTTGTGGAATTTGATAATTAAGATAAGGGTTGACGTATGTAGATACGGTGTATTTTTATTTTTTTTAGACGTATAGTATAAGGAAGGATTTAGATAGAAGTTAGATGGATTTCTTACTCTTTTTGGAGAGATTAATTGTATGGATAAATGAGAAAATTAAATTAAATAATTACACTCCTAAGACAACAAATAAAAAAAGCTGTAATTTTTAATTTATATCTTAAAAAACAATTAAAATTAAAAATATAAGAGATAATAATAAAATTATATTTGGTAATAATATAGTAGATAAGATAATTACCTTTATATTATATTTTGCTGATAATGAACAGAATAAAAACATAAAAAAGTTTATCTTATAAATTTATATCTTTCTACTTAAATATTAAAATTAATAATTCTAATTATAAAATGTAAGATTAACCTAATATATCAATTTAAAACTTGATTAAAACAGACTAAGTTTGCTCAAGGCATGGACTTATTCGAGTTCAAGAGAAGATAGATAAAGAATTGAATTGACCTAACTCGATCAAAAACCTAATCTAGCTTACGATAAAATATAAAAAAAAATTGTTTATTTTTATTTTAAGAAAAAAACATTTTTAATTAAAATGATATATTTTGATTATTTATAACAATAAAAATTTATATCCTTATATATTTTAATTTAATAACTTCATAATTAAGATTTTTGTGTATGAATATTTTAGAGATAAATATTAATAAATACTATATATATATATTTAATTAAAAAAATTATTTTTATTATTTCTATTTTTTTTATTTCAAGATAGTAACTAAACGTTATTAAAATGAATATTTATTTGAAAATTCACTCGAGTAGAATATAAAAATAATAAATTTTGAAAATAACATCCAAAACAGTAAGAAAACTAGATAAATTGGATAATGCAGAGAGCAAAACATCATGTTAAAGACATGAAACCTGAATTTAGAATTATCAAAAGAAAATATTAAAAAAAAATGATATCATCATCAACTACAGCTAAATAAAACCCCAAGAATAGACTCAAAACTCCGGGGAGACAATAGAAAGAAAAAAGATTTGTATTTCTCCTCCTCCTCGTTGTAATTCAACTATACAAGCTGAAAATTTTATATTTATACACATAAATATTAATTTGAATTTTACAGTGTCATCTATATATATATATATATATATATATATTCTTGCCATTAAAATAAAATAGAAAAGAATTCAAAATAATTATTGAGCAGCTAATATTTGGATGTTTTTATAAGCATATTATACATCCATAAATTTTTATTTTTGCTGCCTACTGAGCTCCAATGTCAGGTACCAGTCTTGCTAGACTGGAAAGGAAGCATGGATGGGAAGGTCCCAGCAACTATAGAACAAAAACACCACCTTTCATTGTATAAAAATATCAAAAACTCCAAGGCATGCGAGGTTATAGCCTAGCAGTAGAAGAAATTTGTTCGCTTTCTTTGTGTTACTGTGTATGCCTGTCATTTCCGCGATGCCTTTCTTTCTTACTGGGCTTGCAGGATGTTTAGTGAATCGTGGGGATTAGTAATGATGCACGTAAGCTGACCCAGACACCTCATATAAATAAAAAAAATACCAAAATAATTATATGCGAGATCATGTCCTCTTAGTTTATAATATATAGTCACGCTGCACGACTCTTGTTTAATATTATGAAAAATATAACCTATGGTGTCTTTATTTATATATGTTTTAATAATATGTGTTTCCAAGCTTGCATTTCTTTATGCGAAACGGGAAAAAAATATGTTAGAACATATTGTCCAGTTTGTGATACACATCTGGTCTGCCCTAGATCATTTTCAATTGGTCAAATGAAAAAAAATAAAAAATAAAAAATCCGCATGTTCTATATATGGTTGGAGTTTCGTATTATAATAATATTCAGATTCACCAGCCAATTAAACAATTTTCGTTCAGATAAATGTGGCATTGGATAATTAAAATTAAATGGGTGTTAATTTATATTGATTTAGGTTAATTAAAATAAAAGATTTTTTTAAAACCTAACTAGATTTTAACGAGAGATTAGATTCGGAATGAACCCACCAAATCATAATCAGGGATTGTTAATTATTTATATTAAGGGTTCATAATTATTTCCACCAATACCACCTGACAATTCTCTCAAGATGGCAAGATCCCAGCCACTATAGATGAAAATCAACTGTCCACACTTTAATTTTAATGGGTTAGGGGCAGGGTCTAATATTGAAGATTGATTCGAAATCAAATGCTCTGCTTAGCTTACTCTTTATATTATTATTTTTTAGAATATTATCTTCATTTCTTTTTATAGAATAATGTCTGTATATTATTGCCTTGCACGCCCTACATTAACATATTCTATGAAATACTAAATCTCTTGGGGAATTGTATAAATATATTTGATAAAGTATTTTTTGGATATAAATATGGAATGCATTTCCCCTTCCTTTTTTTTTTCCTCCTATTCCCTTCTGTATTTTTTAGCAGCGTTTGGAAAAAAGTAAACTAATCCAATTTTTATAAAAATTATTTTTTATAATTTTGAATTGTTTTGATATTTTAAAAATTAAAAAAATATTTTATTATATTTTAATATTATAAAAAATAATTGTAAATATATTCCCAACAACCCCCGATGCAAGCTCAAACTTCAATGGAAACTCATAAATTACTGAAAAAAAGGACAGAATTTAACTGGAAATTGGGTCCAACATAATGGAGGCCATGCACATGGTCATCACGAGGAGCACCTTGGGATTTGAAATAAATTATTTTAATATATATTTAATTAAAATAAATATTTAAATAAGTTTTCATTTATTTTAATTTATTTTGTAAATTCTAAAATTAATAATTATATAATTCATTAAACAAACCTTAAACAAGCATAAATTTATAATTATTAAAAAATAAACTTAAAATCTAACCATTAAATTACCTCTCAAGATTAATTTAAAATAATTCTTGTCTAAGGTAATGTTTATATCATAATTTTAATTAAATTTAATTTTTTTTAAAAATAAAATTTTTCTTTTTTTATTATTTTAATATGTTAATACGAAAAATATTTTTTA